>VDFB02270651.1:5545705-5684744 GCA_007258455.2 Sequoia sempervirens | reverse complement strand
TGGGGAGGTCATGTTGTGAGAAGGTGGGAAGATGAGGGGTAGTGATATGGCCTACCATAGCTTGAAACTAATTTTTATCAATATTCTCAAGGATGGAGGAAGTTGATAAAGCCTTTTATAGGATGTCCCTATGTCTAGGGGATAGCTTCAATAGTTCCAAAATAGAGATTTGTGTGGGGGTCTTCTTGAGCTAATCTAGGAGACTATAGTTACTACGGTTTAATGTTGGTAATGTAGGTTGTTCCCTAGGTTGAGATGAGGCTCCTTTGACTATAACCTTTCCACATCATGTGGTGAACCCACACTCCGCACTAGGTCCTTTGATGGTAACGACTGTTATGACATTGTCACAAGAGGTGACCACATTGGAATAGACATGCCACACGTTATTGTAATTATTCTCTTTTCTATTGCCATTCCCTTTGTTGAGGGTTCTTGTATATATTGAGGTCTTGGTTACCTACTGGTACATCAACAGATACATCTCCATTGTCGATAACATCTTGGATAATGTTTTTGAGCTTTATATAGTTCTATGTTTTGTGTCCTTTAATTTTGTGAAAGTCACAAAGATCCTTTTCATTGTACCAAGGTGGTTTATCTTGTGGTTCTTGCTATTTTTGGAAATTTTGGAGCATAATCAAGTTTGATTGTACCAATTTTTGCATGAAATATTCAATAGGTTCCCCCAATGGTGTGTATTTGTGTTCTGGGTAGTTATTCTTATTGGGGGATCATCTTTGTTGAGCTTTGGTGTTATTGATTTGTTTATTCTGTGGTGTTGGTGTCATTTGTTGTATAGCTGGTGTGATGGTTGGTTGGTTGGTGTTTGGCCAAGGAGCACTTATGACCACTTTAGCATCCATAATTCCATCATTCGTCACATTCTTGTTCTTAGCACAGATGCGGGGTTTCTTGTTTGAACTGGTTGATGGGTAGTTGTCTATATACAGTTGTGTGTTTCCCTATGAGATTAGGGCTCTCTCGATGTTGAGGGCCCTAGGGACAAGCTCATCATAAGTGTTGATGCATTGCATCTTCAAGTGGAAGGATAGATCTGGATCAACATTTTCTATGATAATTCTGACTTGTTCTTCACGAATGGGCCACTTGCTTTTAATAGCTCTTTTCCTCCATCTTTGCAAGAAATTAGTGAATAATTCTCCTTTTTTTTTATTGAGTGTGTATAACTCTTCTAAGCTAACATCCACGTAAAGATTAAAGGAGAAATGGTATATGAACCTATCATTATTTCTTGGAATATTTTAATACCTAGAGGCAATTATTAGAACTAATCAGTTATTGGACCCACCAAACTGTGTGGGAAGAGGCACATCAAGTAGGAATCATTGTAGGCAACCTCCATACACATGACATGGAATTATTTGATTTGATCCATAGGATTTTCCCTCCCTATCATTATTTCTCGATGCAGAGTAGGGAGGAGTTAATAAAAAAAAACACAATTCAAACAATTTGGAACAATTTTTCAATCTTCACATCACCAACTTGGTGTCAAACTCTTCTTTCACTCATATTCCCTTGTAGCATTCCAAACAATAATTTTTGACCATATCTTTCTAAAAAAACTTCTAACCCAAAGAAGAACTATCATTTCAGATACCCTTTATCCTCTACTTTGACATAACAGATTTGTTCATATACTTGTTTCAAAACATACCCTCCAAAAATGGACTTCTACACTGAAAAGAGGCTTAATTAGCCCTATTTTTTAAACCAACACCAAACCAAACACTCTTCCAACCTAAAATCTCCATTGCAAAACCTCAACTAGGTTACAAAAGGTCTAAATCAATGATTTTTTTTCTAAAGTATCGCCCACAAATTCATCCAACTACAAAACCCTTACTTAAGCCTATTAGGCTTGTCACACGGGGGTTTATTGAAACTACCAACTCCAAACCTCCACTCTACAAACCAACACTTTAATCACATCAAAAATGACCTGCACAAGCTTTTCCCACCTTTACATGATCAATTCTAATAGCTTTTGAACAAACCCTAGCATTTAGACCTCTCTTTTTCTTGAAAACATGTAAAATTCACTCTAGGGCATCACCATGTTAGCCCCAAACCTCCTTCCCTGCTTCTACAAGCCTACTAACATGAAAGAAAATCCTAATTAAAACCATTCCATGTATTTTTAGAGGGTTCCATTGGTGAAATGGTCATTTATGCCATTTTCTTACTCTCAAACCCCCAAAATAGGGTTTTCTCAACCAGTTACAGTAAATCCTCAATAAAAACTTCAAAACTAAATGAAAACTTATGAAATAAATACCAAAATGCAGAGCAGGGAGGAGTTAATAAAAAAAATACAATTCAAACAATTTGGAACAATCTTTCAGTCTTCACAACTCCAACTTGGTGTCAAACTCTTCTTTCACTCATATTCCCTTGTAGCATTTCAAAAAATAATTTTTGACCATATCTTGCTAAAAAGACTTCTAACCCATAGAAGAAATATCATTTCAGATATCCTTTATCCTCTACTTTGACATAACATATTTGTTCATATACTTGTTTCAGAACATACCCTCCAAAAATGGACTGCTAAGCTAAAAAGAGGCTCAATTAGCCTTGTTTTTGAAAGCAACACCAAACCAAACACTCTTCCAACCTAAAATCTGCATTGCGGGACCTCAACTAGGTTACAAAAGGTCTAAATCAATTTTTTTTTCCAAAGTAATACCCACAAATTCATCAAACTACAAAACCCTTACTTGGGCCTATTAGGCTTGCCACATAGGGGTTTATTGAAACTACCAACTCCAAGCCTCCACTCTACAAACCAACACTTTAATCACATAAAAAATGACCTAAAAAATATTTTCCCACCTTTACATGATCAATTCCAATAGCTTTTGAACAAACCCTAGCATCTGCACCTCTCTTTTGCTTGAAAACATGTAAAATTCACCCTAGGGCATCACCATGTTAGCCCCAAACCTCCTTCCCCGCTTCTACAAACCTACTAACATGAAAGAACATCCTAATTAACACCATTCTACTTATTCTTAGAGGGTCACATTAGTTTAATGGTCATTTATGCCATTTTCTTACTCTCAAACCCCCAAAATAGGGGTTTCTCAACCAGTTACAGTAAATCCTCAATAAAAAATTCAAAACTAAATGAAAAATTATGAAACAAAGGCCAAAATGAAGTTAATCCATTACTCCATAAAATTCAATACCATTGAGATCAATAATCCTCTGTACAGAATCGTACAGTAACCTGTAGCAACAAAATTGAATGTGAACACATAGAAAATTAGAGGTTCTTATTGCTTTTCAACCAAATCAACTCTTCAGAACCAACCTCGACCCTTTTTTAGGCATATTTAAACTTTTTCAACTCAAAAACGAATGGTCATTACCACCTTTTGAACTTATGACCCTTCAACTTCCTAAACCAAGCTAAAAATTGCAAAGTTGTAATGCAACTTTTGAAACAAGCTACAAAACTTGACAACTTGTACACAAACCGACCCAAAATGACTCCATACATTGGAAAATGGTCTATTATGACCTTATTACAAACAACATAACTCAAACACCTTGAAAAACATGACATAAAACCATATTTACAAAAAATGACATGGTGCCCCTGCACGATACACCCGAACAGAAAAAAGGACTCAAGTCCCTTTAGTACCATGCTACAACACAAAATTATGCTTGATCACATGATTGCTTTGATCTCCAAATGTCCCTTCATTTGGTAATCCTTTCCATTGAAACAGGTATTGAAGATTTGTATTATTCTTTGCACTATTGAAATTTTTGCCACATAGACATTGCTCTAAGTTGAACAACATGCTTAATGGATGTTGTTTGACCTTCTCTTCATCTAGAACTAATGTTAAACCTGCTTGAACACCTAAAAAACATATGTTTTCCATCCTTGTCTTGAACTTTCCTCTTGTTTACTCTTGATGCATACTTGAACTTACCAACATGTCCTTCCCATTCACCTTGAATCACTTCACCTTTTCCTTTCATCTCTTCCACTTGATGTGGTGCATCTACATTTATTGTTTCATCAGACATATGAGCCTCTACCATCACATGAATGAGTTGGACAATATCTCCTTTTGAAACCAAGGAGTGGAACACCTCCTTTACCTTCCTATCAACATACTCTTCATTCTCATCTTGAATCTTCTAGATCAATTCATCCTTGACCTTCTTCATATCTATTTTTGTCCTTAACTCAATATAATTTTTTTCCAAGTTCATTTCACTCTTCAAGTCTACTGTTTTGATACCTTCAAGTGTAGGAGTGGCTGCAAACTCCTTAGCCTCCTCTTCCTTTATCTTTACAAAATCTTTCTTACCTAACATTATCACCTTGGCTACCTTACATTGTCCTTTATCATCCTCTACCAATGGATTCAAAGTAAAAGAGATTCCATCTTTCTCAATCTCATAAGTATTGTTTCTACCATCATATATTGCATGCCTATCAAACTACCATGGTCTTCCTAGCAAAAAGTGCCACACATCCATAGGCAACACATTACAAAGAATTTTTTCCTTATATCCACCAATATTAAACTCAACCCAAGCTTGCTCATTCAACCAAGTCACTTTGTAAGGTGTTTCATGTGGTATCTTTTCCAACTTGAGTTTATCAACCATTTCAATAGGCACCATGTTATCAGTACTTCCAAAGTCTGTTACTACTTTACATACATTTCCTTTGCACTTGCAAGTGGTCTTGAATAGTGTCCTTTGTGATGGCTCATTCTCCTTTGATGCTTTGAGGATTGTTCTTCTAAGCATTAAGGATTCTCCAACTTCTGGAGCAACAAGTTGATTAGGAGAGTTAACACTCTCACAATCTTCCTCTTGCACCAACTGAACTCTCTTATCCCCACCAGTTGAAGTAGAACCTTGTTTCTCTAGAAACTTCCATGCTTGATGGCCAAATTGATTGCAATGATAATGTCTTCCTAAAAATGTGTTTGAATCTCTTCCTTTTCCACCAAATCTTCCTATAAAGCCTCTAAAGCCACCTCTTTGATCAACAACTTGGTCTTTGCTTTTACTTGCATCTTCTTGGCCTTCATAGGATTGCTTTTAACCTCTTCCTCTACTAGTGTTGCCTTTGCCTCTTCCTTGTCTTTCTTGCCTTCTTTTTAACTTCTCTTCTACCCTAGCATCCAACTCAAAACATTCTTCAATTGTCCTAGGAGTAGTAAGACTCAATTTATCCTAAATTTAAAATCTTAATCCATTCATGTACCTTGCTATCTTCTCATTTTCATCTTCAACATGACCAATTCTAATACTTAATTTGTGAAATTATTTAGTGTAGGTCATGACATCCTTTTCCTTCTGCTTTAAGTTTTGCAACTTCTTAAAAGTTTGTATTACATGATCGCCTGGAAAGAATTGGCTCTTAATTTTTGAGACCATCCTATCCCATGAACTGATTTTTATTTTTCCCTTTTTCACTCTTTCCTCCTACACATAGTTCCACCAGGTTAGAGTGGGGCCTTTCAACTTAGTCTTAGAAAACTTTACCTTTTTTTCTTCTACAACCTCCTTGTACTCAAAGTAATTTTCCAATGCATCTATCCAATCCAACACTTCTTTTGCATCCAACTTTCCACTATACATTGGCAAATCTATTTTCACCTCAGAAACATCTTCTTTGATAGCCTTCAACATCTTAACCATCCTTCTATCATCAGTGTCCAACTCATCATCACCTTGGACTCTTCTTGGAGGGTTTTCATTCTCACCCTCTTCATCTTCCTCTTGGTCACTTTCCTCTTCAGTGGCCTTTCCTCTCCTTTCATTTGTTTCAAATGCTACAAGTCTAGCTAATAATGCCTCTTGAGACTCCTTCATCATTCTTATCTCTCTAGCAATGAATCCACTTCCTTTAGGAGGCATCTTTCCTTCTTCAAATTACAATTTTCCCTATTCAAGCTTCAAACTTCTTCCCTCAAAATATCAAAACCTATGCTCTGATACCACTTAATGTAGAGTAGGGAGGATTTAATCAAAACAAACACAATTCAAACAATTTGGAACAATTTTTTAGTCTTCACAACCCCAACTTGGTGTCAAACTCTTCTTTCACTCATATTCCCTTGTAGCATTCCAAACAATAATTTTTGACCATATCTTGCTAAAAAACCTTCTAACCCATAGAAGAACTATCATTTCAGATACCCTTTATCCTCTCCTTTAACATAACATATTTGTTCATATAGTTGTTTCAGAACATACCCTCCAAAAAAGGACTTCTACACTAAAAAAAGGCTTAATTAGCCCTATTTTTTAAACCAACACCAAACCAAACACTCTTCCAACCTAAAATATCCATTTCAGGACCTCAACCAGGTTAAAAAAGGTCTAAATCAATAAAAAAAATTACAAAGTAATGCCCACAAATTCATCAAACTACAAAACCCTTACTTAAGCCTATTAAGCTTGCCACACAGGGGTTTATTGAAACTACCAACTCCAAGCCTCCACTCTACAAACCAACACTTCAATAAAATCAAGCATGACCTACACAAGCTTTTCCCACCTTTACATGATCAATTCCAATAGCTTTTGAAAAAACCCTGGCATCTACACCTCTCTTTTGCTTGAAAACATGTAAAATTCACCTTAGGGCATCACCATGTTAGCCCCAAACCTCCTTCCCTGCTTCTACAAACCTAATAACATGAAATAAAATCCTAATTAACAACATTCCACTAATTCTTAGAGGGTTCCATTGGTGGAATGGTTATTTATGCCATTTTCTTACTCTCAAACCCCCAAAACAGGATTTTCTCAACCGATTATAGTAAATCCTCTATAAAAAATTCATTTGAAACTAAATGAAAATTTATGAAATAAAGACCAAAATGCATTTAATCCACTACTCCATAAAATTCAATACCCTTTAGATCAATATTCCTCTTTACGAAATCATACAGTAACCTATAGCAACAAAAATCAATGTGAACACGCAAAAAATTAGAGGTTCTTGTTTCTTTTCAACCATATCAACTCTTCAAAACCAACCTCAAGCATTTTTAGGCATATTTAAACTTTTTCAACTCAAAACCCAACGGTTATAACCACCTTTTAAACCTATGACCCCTCAACTTCCCAAACCAAGCCAAAACTTGTAAAGTTGTAATGCAACTTTTTCAACTACAAAACTTGACAACTTGTACACAAACCAACCCAAAATAACTCCATACATTGTAAAATGGCCTATTATGACCTTATTAAAACCAACATAACTCAAACACCCAAAAAAACATGACATAAGACCATATTTACTAAAATTGACATGTTGCCACTGCATCAATTCTCCTTTTTTTGCTTGAGTGTGTATAACTCTTCTAAGCTAACATCCATGTCAAGATTAAAGGAGAAATGGTGTATCAACCTATCATTATGTCTTGGAATTTTTTGATGCCTGGAGGCAACTATGAGAAAAAATCAATCGTTGGGCCCACCAAACTATGTGGGAAGAGGCATATCAAGTAGGAATCATTATAGGCAACCTCCATACACATGACATCGAATTCTTTGATGTGATCCATAGGATTTCCCCTCCCTTTTTATTTATCAAATTTAGGGACCTCGAAATCGAGAGGGAAAGGTATTGTAGACACCCAAAATTGTCCATTTCATAACATTACCTAGTCGATACATGAACTTGTAAAACATCTTGCAATATTTTACCCTAGGTAATTATCTTATCCCATTTATTCCACTTAATCACCTTCCCAATTAATTAAATAAATCTCATTTATTTAATTAATTCCCCTTCACATGTCTCAAAATAATTTAAATTAAATATTTGAATTAATCCTTCACTTATTACCAAATTGCAACATGTGTCACATGACTACAACTCTTCACATGCACAAATAATTTAAATAATTTTATCATTTAAATTATGAGATTCCCACTCACATCCTATTTTTATCCCAATTCATTGTGCATCATAGGCATTCTTTCCTTCAAAATAAATAAAAGAATCCCACTTATTTCCTCACATCCTAATTTTAGCCTCAAGTCATAACCCACTTAATGTGTGTCATAGACATTAAAATCAACTTTTAATCCTAGCCATACACATCACACAATTGAATTTTAATCTTGACCATCAAATCAAATCAGCCTTCTCCTATAAATAAAGCCTTTCACAGGCCATTCGATATCAATCTTCTTCTAGCATCCTCACTCTGCCAAAATTTATTTCAATCTTCTCTTTTATCTATCTATTTTTCCTCTATCATCTCCATCTTATTGTTATGCTGTGAAACTGAGAAAACAACATATCACATCATTCAATCCTTCAAAATATTTCATTCTCATGCAAGTGGAGAAGAGAAATCAAGATAAATAAAATCTAGCTTGGAGATTGGTTTGCTTTGCTTTCTTATTTTGATTGTCATGCTAGTTTGTACTCTATTGTGCTTGTTATGGTCTCATAATAATTTTATTATGCATTTTCCCTAAGAATATTTTTACCCCATCTCATATTGGTGAACCCAACGCGAATCTTACAATTTTGCAGAGAAATTTGTTTCTTTTCTTTTTTGTTTTTGTTGTTTGGTTTACAGCCAAAAATTCACAAAAAATCCTGTCATCTTGTTTTGAGCATAGAAAAATGGGAACACAAAATATCAAAAAATTATTATCTAGGTTTTGCAGGCCTTGCTTTTAGCTTTCTGGAACTTCAAACAGATTAAAATTTTGATATGTTTTGAGAAATTTATGGTCATTTTAGTGCTCATAGCTTTTTAAGATTTAGTTGTTAAGACCTGAATTTTCTTTTGTTTATAACACTTTTGTTGTGTAGGATTTTGGCAAAAAAATTCTGGGTTTTGAAGGTCTATGTCTTAGCTTTCCATAGATTTTTACATTTTAAAATTTTGTTTAGTTTTGAGAAATTTATCACTAGTTTAGTTTGTTGTTTTCATTCAAGTTTTTTTTTGGTTTACTGATTTTCTATTTACAGCATGTGGCTTTAGGTTGGGACTCCCAAAATTGCTTCTTGGAGCAACAAAAAAATTGAGTCCTTTAGTTTTTTAGTTTTACTTGAGTTTTAGTTTAGTTAAAATCTTTGCTTTCATTTTTAGTTTAGTTGTTAGATTCTAGTTTTGGTTTTGTGCTAGCCTCCTTTTTGGTGCTAACTTGGAGTTTGTACAACTTTTTTGTTGCCCAAGTTCTTTCTTTTGAGACTACTAACAAGTGGTTTTGTAGGTTTGAATTTCCAAGAATTACATTTTGAAACCACTTTGCTTGTTTTAGATTAGAAAATATTTTGTTTGGTGCTTAAAATGAATGATTGTCTTTCTCAAATAGATTTAATTAGAGGGTAAAGAACACCATGTCTTAGTGTTTGAGGGTTGTAGGTATTATGCTCTCACCTTGTGCAAACTCGGTGATTAAAAAGCCATACCCATCTGATTTTGTGTTTACCCATTAGAGGGCCTTCCTTAGTGGAAAAAAGTACTCACCCTAAGTGCCAAGTCCTTCTGAACCGCTATATAAATTTGTGGTTGCAAGGAAAGTTTTTAGTCAACAGGATGGTACATGATAGTTCTCCTCCAATATATTTATGATATAAGAAAACCTTGTTCTAAGGGTTAGGAGACCTCTCGAGGGAATTTATCATCGTATTCCCTAAACCGGGTACCCTTACTAGACACCTCTTGTTTGTAGTGGCCAAAATCCCTCTATTTTTTGGTGTAGGAGGTCAGAACTTTGAAGCCATCCCACATTCTGATGATTCATTGTAGAGATAGCAAGCTCCAGGAGGTCATGACCCGGAAGTTTGGAACTTGGTATCCCTATAGAAGTGAGTGACATGGAGGGGAGCCAGTCCTACCAAGTTCCTAGGCTATCCACTTTGAATAAGTGTGGCTGGAGAAATCCAAGTGGGAATTCAACAAATATTGTCCTCGCCAACCTTAGGATTGTGTTTTTCTTCTAAAAAAATTCACATCAAACCAGTCCTAAACGGATACTATCTGATGTGATTGTCAGTCATATCTCATCAGAAACAGTCAAAAATTCAAATCAAAACCATTTCAAAAACATCAAAACTATCAAAACAACATTATGGAAAATAGCAACTGCTAGATATAGAGCCACAACTACTTAATTACCACAATTTCACAAAATCCTTGTCCAAAACTAAAAAAATCATCATAGTAGTGATCTTGACTTCCAAAGTAGAGGCTTGCAAGATTTACCAATTCATTTTAGGTATTCCCATTAGAAATACATTGCATTATACAAATTAGACCTTGATAAAAATAGGGGGGAAATGTTGAAACATCTTTTGCATTACCCAAATTAGACCTTGACTTTTAGGTTGCATTTAAACCTTTAGATTTTGAACATAGGGAGACTTTTGAGCTTTTGGAAATTCTTGGTTACTTACTTGACTTGTCATTGACCATTGTCCTTGTCATTTGTCTTGTCATTGTCACTTTTTCAAGTTGAGTCTTGGTCTTGTCTCTTGGTCTTGGTTGTCCTCTTATGGTCAATGACATTTGGAATTTGTTGCCTTGGATTTACATTAGCTTGAGTGCCACCCTTTGTTTAAAATTTGAGGGTTCCTTTGCATTAGATCACCCTCATTTAGACTACCCTTCCTTAGATTGCACTTTACCCATTATTCCAAAAATACAAAAAATAGCTCACTTTACCTTAGTATCATATCAATCCCTCATTATCCTTGTGTTTTCATACCCCAAAATACAAAAAAATAGTTTAATCTCATTATAATCATAACCTTACATTAGAATCATTTAGTCACCTTATCACTCACTTTGACCATCAGTCAATCTTTTAGTGTCCTTTAGCATCCATTATCCCCTATCTTTTAGGCATTGTCATCCTAGCATTATCACCCTTGCATTTTCACATCCAAAAAAAAAAACATAGCTTAGTCCCATACCATTTTGCATCATTTAGCATTTAGCTTCATTTTCATGCTATATCCTTTGTCCATAAGGTCATTATCATCCTTGCATTATCACTTCACATCCCTATATTATCCCAAAAATATCCCCAAAAAAAAAAAAATATATCATTTGGTCATCATCATCCTTGCATATCATATCCTTTGTTCATAGGGTCATTATAATTCTACCATTCCTTAATCTTGGTCTTAGGTGCATCCTTATATCCAAAAAAAAATTCAAAAAAAAAACATAGCATAGGTGCATACCTTCCATTGCATTGGCATCTCTTAGCTTCATACTATCCACCACCATGTCTTCAATTCACCTTGATATGCTTGCTAGTCAAGTTGAATACCAATTACTCCACATTGGTCAAGCCCAACAAGCCATAAACTTTAAAAGACAATACCTTGAATCCAAATACCAAGCACCCACAACCCATAGTCAGCCATCCATCTATCCCTCTTACCAACAACCCATAAATTCTAGTCCTCCATCCATCTACCCTCACTATCAAGAGTCCCTTAGTACATTCCATGAAATTGATCCATAACAAACATCCATTAGTCATCCCTATCCTAACTTTGACAAGGGAAACTAACCTTCCAAAAAACCATTCCAAGTTTCCACATCCTATCCTAGTCCATCATTCACTAATCCATTTATATTCACCCCATCCCAAGCTACATTTATTCATGAAAATACATTTGGTCATGGTCTCCAAAATCACATCACATTGCCTACACCTTGGGATACATGTCAAAAGAAAACTCCAAAGCATGACATCATAGCTTCACCTTCATGTCAAGATCGAAGTAGTCCATCCCATGACCCCATCCTTAAGTCCATCCAAGTAGTCCTTTTGGATAATCATGGCATCCAAAATTCACCTATCCTTGATCACGATCCCATTGTCAATCATGTCATCCAAGACAAACCTATTTTTGACCAAGATCCTACCATTGAACAAGAAATCCAAAATTATCCTCTCATAAACCTTTATACCATCCATAATCAAAAATTTGAAGCTGGTCCTATCCAAACTCCAAACACCTCCATTTCCAAAGATGAGACACTTTCCTCATTTGGAAACATATATAATCAAACAAATAACATGGATAAAGTCAAACAAGAACATAAAAAATCCTACTATGGATCAAGAAGAACATAGAGAAGCTAGCATTGATCAAGTCAAAGAAGAAGATACAAAATCTACCATGGATCAAATCGACATCCCAAATGATCAAGAAGAAATAAACATGATGAATGATAAAGCCAAAATATCCTATCAACTAGGATTGTCCACTTTTATCAAATCAGGATTTCTCATAGAGGAGAAGATTCCAAGCAACAATTTTCACATATACAATGATGGGTTTGCATCTAGTTTTCAAAGTAAAAAATACCCCATCACAAATAGAATATTTTAGAGCTTGTAGTATCAAGGAAAAGGACTAGGTCTACATGACCAAGGCATTCAAGAACCAATACAGTTTTATGAAAATTCTAAACATCAAGGTCTTGGCTATTCTTCAATCAACAAATCAAATGATGTTAGTGATACCTCCTCGATATTGGGGGAAACTTTATCTGATACAAACATCAAAATGGGGGCCATGAATAGTCATTTTCATAAGGTTACTGTCACCACTCCTTCCATCCACACCATAAACCATCATCTCAACATAATTAATCCCATCAATTGGAACCAATGAAAACAAAATTCTTACAAGTGTAAAGTCCAAAATTAAATATCAAAGGCCATTGAATGCAAAAATCCAAGTGGACAAATAAAGTTAAAATGGATCCCATAGAAAAATGGATCGAGTAAAGAAAAAAGTTCAATTCCAAAGTCTAATCAAAATGTGGAGCCACAAGAAAAGAGGACTCCCACATATAATAAATTTCCACCTCCTTCAAAGTGGTCATCAAGAAAGGCATATAATCCAAAATTGCTACATCCAAAATGCCAAATAGTCCATCCACACCTACCATCATCCATCATAATCCTACATCTTTCCTAAGGTTTAAAAATCGCACATCACAAATTTGTCACATCTTGGTAGCAAATCTATATTGTAAGAAGTCTCATGGAACTCTATCATAATGTGCATATTCTAATAAGGCCAACTCTATTATCAACAAGGATCACAATGACATCCATCAGTTGTATGCAAGCATTATGATCCTAACATGGCAACTACTCCATCAAGATCATTATTGGCATATCATGGCGTGGTCTCTACATCAGCACCATTGAAGGATTCAGAACAATCAGTGATCATCTAAAGCATCAAGGCCATCCAGAAATATGAAAAAAAAAAAATACAAAAAATTGAAAAAAAATTTAAAAAAAAAAAAAATAGTAAAGAGAAAAATTTCGTCCAATAGTAAAAACCATTTTTATGGTGCTTTGGATAAGTACCATGATGAAAACCTAGAAAACATGTGTCATGTGTAAGAGAAATTATCTATGTGGACCATTACACTTGGGGGAAAGTTGTCTCATCTCCCATTCCTTTCTCATGACATTTCTATCTATCTATCGAATCCATATTGTTTCCATCCATTTTCCCATCTACCTTCATCTTGATAAGAAATGGGACACAAACATAAATCATGCTTTGGGAAAATTCTTGACATGTCTATCCTTTGGGCATACACTATCCATGAAATATCATGTCATTTCCTTCATAGAATTTATCCAAACCCATATCTCAAAGAAAAAAAATCATTCCTATGCGACATAGTCCTTGGAGATCATATTCTAATTCTTTCAGCCAATAATCCTCATGTCTCCTATCCTTTTCCAAAATCAATTCATTATCCTTTCATACCTATCAGTGGACTTGGTTTTCCCTTGTCATTGGTTTAAGGATTCTAATCCACTTATCCAAGTTCCATCCATAATCCCATCTAGTCCTAAGGTTAGTCATTTCAAATGCAACAAGCCTAATCCATACAATCTTGTTATGCACCCTAGCACATCATCCAAAATATTCCTTACCTTCGTTCCTACCCTTTCTGTAGACCTTGATCCATTAGTCACATTATCATCAATGGGATATGTATTTCCCAATCCTCACGTTGTTCAGGATGTGTCCTTCCCATATCAAACAACATTTTCATCATCATCATCACCTATCAATTGGTTTTCATCTTGAATAGGGGAAAGATCATGTTTTTCCTTGGGTCCTTGTGCATGCCTACTTGGTTGATTGTGGAAATTTTTCATATGCATTTGTCATGATCCTTATAGTTATCATCCATAACAAAGTTTCATCCATCCATAATAAAGCTTTGTCATCCTTCTCATGGCCTAAGAACCACCAGAAATTTAGTATCCTTTTCCTTCATGATCATCCTTTGCATTCACTATTATCCCTTTGCACATAATAAGTTGGTCTCGCACCTAACTGAGGGAAATTCCTTGACCTACATCTTTATTAGAAATAATATCAGCATCAGAAAACATCAAAATCCAAAAAAAAATCAGAAAGCATCAAAATCCCAAAAAAATCATAAAACATCAAAATCCAAAAAAATCATAAAACATCAAAATCCAAACAAATCAAAAAACATCAAAATCCCAAAAATAGAGTTTGAGTCTAAGTTAGTTTGTGGTAGAGTGGTCGAACTACATTTCCTATGCATTTTTGCTACGTAGGAAAGGCTCATCTTAAATGGGCCCTCAAGGCATTGGGTCAGTCCTTTTAAGTTGTCCAAATAAAATCATGACTTCGTCTTTTGTAAAATAAGGAAAAGTTAAGTCGTGTCGAACCATGAGGTCTCTACGCATTGCTACGTAGGCAAGTCCATCTATTGATAAGTCCCCAAGGTCCCCTAGGTCAATTCCCTTAGGGTTTCTTGGGTATGGTCAAGTCCTTGGTCTGAAAACAATCATCATTCAAACCAAATCATGAAACAACAAACAAACATAACCAACAAAATATTTTATCAATCAATCATCTTATCATCAATCAATCAAATTGGTCATTCAATTGGAATGAGGCATTAAGTCATTTGTCTCATTTGGTCTTATATCAGGATGTGTCCTTCCTGCAACTAGGTATTGTCACATCACTTGGTCATGTTCATCAATCTTTGTGAAACAAGTGATCAATCTTTGTCACAATCAATCTTGTCAACATGGTCAATCAATCTTTCCTTAATTAGGATATGTCCTTCCTGAAACTAGGTATAATCAATCAAATCAATTTTTCAACTTTTTTCAACTTGTCAAACAATCTTTATCAACCTATCGATCAAATCAATTTGTCAACCTTTGTCAACTTATCAATCAATTATTTTCAACCTATCAATCAACTCAATCATCTTGGTTAACCTAATCGATCAATCAAACAATCTCATCATTATCACTGACAAACACTTTATTGGTTTGAAATTGTCTTATCTTTTTGATTGATTTTGGATCATGTCACTAGTCCCCTCAAGGATTTCCTATCAACGGATTAGAGGGATGATGATCGATCATGGCCACTTTTCTTTGTTTGTTGTCTGTGGTTTTTCTTGGAAAAAATATTGGGACAATTGGGTCCTTAGTATGAGCTAGCGTATTCCTTGTCTTTCTGACTACTTGTCTTTCCCAAATGGTCACCCTGTACACCTTGGTCTATGTCATACCATGGTGCTCATGGACCATTTGTGACATTTTGACACCCAATGATGATAAATATAAAAATTTAATCATGAAAGTTGGTTCCCTTATCATTTCCTATCTAACTTTCCATCTTCATCCTCCTTTCTATTTCATGCTAACATCCATCCTATTCCATGCTAACATTTCTTCTATCCTTCATCTTCTAGTCTTATCATCCATTTCAAGAGCACATTCATGTTCTTTGAACCAACTTGTCCTCTTGAGGAGGCATACCACAACCCTCCTGGTCATCTTTCCTCACCCTGCTTTCACTGGGGCATATTTAAGAATTAAATTTCTTTGACACAACGTGTTGAATTGCATTATGTCAAAGAGGGGCAAAATATAGGCATTGAAAAATGTCCTAAGTCTTCTAGCGCAATTTCTTTCCTCAGTCTTCATCCTCTAATAATTAAATAAATTTAATTATTTAATTATACTTGATCATATTCCTCTATTAATTAAATAATTTTTAATCATTTAATTAATTCACCTTTCTCATTTCTTTTCTATCTTGATCAATTAAAATAAATTAATCGTGTCACTAATTCCCCCTCTTCTTCAATAGTAAATAAATTATTTATTTTATTAATTACTCCTTTATCACCTTTCATCTATAGTTAAATAATTACCATTAATTATTTATCTATTCATGTTCTTTTAATTCTTCTATAGTTAAATAATTATCAAAATTATTTAACTATCCCTTGTCATCTTCCCTTATTAAATAATTAATCAAATTAATTATTTAATGTCTAATTTCTATCTCCCAATTTAATTAAATGCCCCTCTTTTCATTTTCTCCAAATAAATAATTTGAATAAATTATTTATTTGCCACTTGTCCCTTTCCTCCATTTTCCTCCATTTTTGAATAAATTATTTATGCACCACCTGGTCAATGATGCTCTTTCATTAACCCCTATCATAGCCTTCGTTGTTGTCATAGTCATCAGGGATCATACCTATCATGATTCCTCCAAGAATAGCATATTCTTCGTGCATCAATTCTGGACCATTGATCTTGGAATCCTTCTAGAGAATTAATCTCAACCATCCATTTTGTAACCTCCCTCTCATGCATCCTCCACCATTGATCTTGGAATCCCTCTAGAGGATTAATCTTATCCATCCATTCGAAAGGTTGTCTATAAAAGCAACCTTCGTCCTCCATTTTCACCTTGATAGCTAATCTTCTCCAACTTTCATGCTGACTATTTGCAAGTTTTACACAAGTATTCCAACAAATTTGAGGGAAAAGTTGCATAAGAAGAAGAAGGAGAGCAAGGGAAGTGAATCAACCAAATGGGGAGTAATTTATTTTGTGCTTTGCATTTCTATCTCTCTCCATTATTTTGTATTCTCTTGTTGATGAGGTCTTATTAGTTTAGAGGTGTTAGCTATCACTATTCTAATACCCCCATCTTGATCAATTAAAAGTCAATTGTCAAACATGATGGAAGGTAGCAAACACGATGAACTAAGATTAAAATTCAATTGTGTGATGTGTATGGCTAGGATTAAAAGTTGATTTTAGTGTCTATGACACACATTAAGTGGCTTATGACATGAGACTTAAATTAGGATGTGAGGAAATAAGTTAGATTCTATTATTTATTTTGAAGGAAAAGATTCCTATGACGCACAATGAATGGGGCTAAAAATAGGATGTGAGTTAGTGGGATTTTGATGTTTTTTGATTTTTTTGGATTTTGATGTTTTCTGATTTTTTTTGGATTTTGATGTTTTCTGATTTTTTTGGAATTTGATGTTTTCTAATTTTTTTGGATTTTGATGTTTTTTGATGCTAATATTATTTCTGATAAAGACATAGGTCAAGTAATTTCCCCTAGTCAAGTGTGAGACCAACTTATTATGTGCAAAGGGATAGCAGTGAATGCAAAGGATGATCAGGATACCCAAATGTCAGTGGTTTCTAGTCCATGGAAGGATGACAAAATTTATTATGGGTGAATTACATGTGGAAATGGATAAGTGGAAAGGGGAAGATCAGATCGAGTGACAGTAGATGAAGGAGCAGGAACTGACTACACATGGCACCTGTTTGTCAGGTTTTCACCATGGTACTTATCCAAAGTGCCACTAAAGTGGTTTTCACTTTGGGAAGAATAAAGGTATGGAATTAAAAGACCATCCATCTATCCTTCTTACCAAAAACCCATAAACTCTAGTCCTCCATCCATCTACCCTCATTATCAAGATTCCCTTAGCACAACCCATAAAATTAAAAGACCATCATTTTAATTCCATCCCAAGCTACATTTAGTTATGATAATTATTTGACTATAGAAGAATGAAAAGACCATAATTTTACACCATGCCAACATTAGAAGACCTAGTACCCCAATTCCAAGACCTCCTCCAATCACTTTATCAACCACCACAACCCTTAGACCAACAAGTTATACACAAGCTCCAAGGCCTCATCCAACAATTTCAACCTCAAGCAAGCCAATCACCTCAAATGTAACATCTCATAGCGCAAGACCAATACTTCATATCCATTTTTCAAACCCAACAAGTACATCATCCTCTATTCATTCAACACCAATAAATTTCACCTCACTCCTATGTGGCATCTCCCTCCATTCCATATCAATCTAATCCATCCACCTATCAAAAACAATTTCATATCACCTTATCCCACATCCTTCCATAACAATTCCATGTCACCTTATCCCACCTCTTCCAATGTCAACCCTTATCCATATCAATCCACCTCTCAACAAAAATTATCCTATGCAACCCCTCCATCATTATCACAACAACAAATCATACCACAACAAGTCCAAACACCACTCCAACCTCAACACATTCAACCACAATCCTATGTGTCACCTTCATCATCATGCCAACCTAATCCATCTACCTATCATGTCAATGCCACATCAACATATCCACCCATATCACAAGAACATAGGATCCTAAGTCCACCTTGGAAAAAAAATCAAGAGCCTTTCAATTCTTATTCTCCATTTGACAAGGGGAACACTAATCTAGCTCATGCACCCTATAATTTTATCATACCACCATCCAATAAAATTCCTATCCCTAGGCCACCATGTCCTAGTCCTAATCCATTGGCCTCTCCACCTTCTAACCCATAAAAATCTTCATTACCCCCACCATCATCCAATCTTTGATCAACTCCATGCCCTAAATTCAAACATTTCAAAAGTAAACCTACGGAATTACCTAAATCCACCCATCCACCTACAAAGGATGTGACCCAAGGGCTACTATCAAGGAATCAAACATTGCAATTTCATTCAACTCATATGTTTGAACCTACCAGAGAGTCTTCAAACACCATTCCCATTATTAAAACCCCATCATATATTCTCCCCCTTGAGCCTATTCAAGATTCTCCCCCGTTGAGCCCAATTCAACCTCCATCATGTCTCCATGTTGTTGACCATCTAGAACATGTTGAGCCTATTCAAGATTCATCCCATTCTACTTACATTCAAGAAACCCAAGAGTTATATCAAGAGTCTACTCCCAATCATGTGGAAACATCAAGCCCTAGTCCTAATCTAGATCAAATCACTTTCATCCAACCTATCCATAACCTATATATTTTTTATGATCAAGATATCACCTATGAAGAAGTTATCTATGATCAACTTGATCCTATACTATCCATGATCAAGATATCTCAAATGCACCTTCACCTAGTCATATCCATGATCCAAAAACATTCACTTGTCATGATGAGACACATTCCTCCCAAGCCAACATAGAAGATCAAACAAATATCTTGGATCTTAGTGAACACAATGTTAATCAAAATCCCAATGATCCTTCCACATCCACCATCAAACCCATTAGACATCCTCCATCATATCCACTTGGTCTTTCAACCCTCATTCATGAATGTTCCTCCTTAGAAACACAACCACCATTATCCACTTTACCTTCTCCATCCAATAACAAACTCATGTCTAGTGTTCCACCTACACCTAGTCCCACTGTCCATCACATAATCGAAAGCATGAACTACCAAGGTAAAGGTTTAGGCCTTCATGAACAAGATAGTTTGGATCCCATCCATGTCAAATTCCCTCCATGCTCATTTTTCCTTGGATACTCACCCCAAGGAAAACAAGCTAAAGGTGTTGGTACTTCCACCATCCATCCTAAGTCCTTTTTCCACCATAAATCCTATCATACGCCTAAAACATATGTTGTAATTCCACTTCCATCATCCTAAAAATTTCAAAAGCATGTGATTGTACACCTTCCACCATCAAATTTTCCACCATTTATTCCAACTCCTAATATCCCTTCATCTATTCTACCTCCACTACTCCCAACACCTAATATCCCTATTATACAATCCTCTTATCCATCCACCCATAAATCCTTTAAAAATCCTAATCATGACCAATAAATGCACACATTGTGTAAACATTAAGCTTCCACTCATTCCACCATACCCATGGGATTCACAAGAAAAAATTTCAATGCCTCTACCTATAAAGTAAAAAATCCTAAGGGTCCTCATGCCTTAGGGCACAAAAGTAAAGAGTCGAAGAAAAATCCATCTAAAAAGCTATATAATCCCATACCTCCAAAAGAAAAGTCTAAAAACAAAATGGTTTGGGTACCTAAACAAAAATAAATCAAGTAAAATGAGGCATCCACATCACAAAAATACCAACCATCCACTTCCACCTCACACTCCCACTCTATTCAAGAATCTCATATTCCATCCCACAAGCAAAATGAAACTCAAAAAAATATTAAGTCTACGGGGGTACCTAAAGCACTTTTTCATCCATCTTCTAAGAAAACATTGCCATTGCTTCCTACACCCCCTCCATATCAAAAGCTTCAATGTTTATCACAGTGTGTGCAACCATTTGTCATGATTCCCTTCCATTTCACAACAATTCCACCTACCTCCATCTCCTCATCTTTCACTCACTATCCTACATATCTCCCCCATCACCATCCTATGGTCCATACTTTTGGCTAAGCCTCCCCTTAATCTTCCCTATATAATCCACATCATAATCCATCATATACCTAATCCATCTCTCTTTCATCTCATCCCTTACCAACATCTATGAGCATAATGGCATTTGACATGGTCCATGCGATGACGTCCATCTCTAGTGGGACTATCACCTTTCATGGAATTAGGCACTTGAGTGCCCCCTATCCATATTCCCCTTCTCCTATCCAAAAATCAAAAAACAAAAAATTCAAAAAAAAAAGTAAAGAGAAATCCCTTCATCCAATGGTGAAAACTTGGTAAACAGGCACCCTAGATAAGTACCATGATGAAAACCTAGCCAATAGGCGTCATGTGTAGGTTGATCTTCTATGTCACTTACACTTGGGGGTACATTGTCTCATCCTATCATATCATTTTTTTATCCTATTGTATCATATGTTACCATCTCCTATCTTATCATCCTTGGCCATCATACCCATATACTTATCATATTAAGTCCATTAATCCTCTCTTCCTCCTTTTTATCTTGATAAAAGTAGGGGGGAAAATGTTGAAACATTCTTTGGATATCTTTTGATATACCTCATCCTTCTAAACAATCCTATCATTATCCTATTGTCATAAGTTTTGCCACGAAAAATTCTAAGTATTGTACCTAGAATGGGGCATTATATTCCTATGTGACACAGTCTTGGAGATCACATCATTTCTCCCTTATGATGCATACATCAATTCCATTCACTATAACCTATCCTTTTTATCCCTCCATCTATCATGAGCCTTTTATCCCTTATCCTATCACCCACCCTTTCATCCATCAATCCCATCTATCTCCTTGCACCTAGACTTGGATTTACCTTGTCAATGGTATCTAACATAAAGGCTACCCAAATTGTCATCCATTGACATCTCAAAGCATCCAAAAAAATCAATAAAGTCCTAAAAAATCCAAAAAAAACAAACATTCCCAAAATTCAAAAAATAAATCAAAACATTCTCAAAATCCAAAAAAATTCAAACATTTCAAAAATACAAAAAAATCAAAATATCCCCAAAAGTACAAAAAAATGGAAAAAGGTCCTAAAAAAAGACAAAAAAAATCCATGCAATAAAATCAAACCAAATCACTTCTTCCAATCAATTCAATACATCAATTCAATTCCAAATCAATGTTCAAATTATCAATCAAAATCATTCCAAGAAAATTAACTCAATTCAATTCATCAATCATCATCCAAATCTTCAAATCAATCATCTTCAATCATTCCAATCAATCAATCCAAATGAAAATCAATCATTAAAACCATACCAATCAAGTCAATCAAACAAGTCAAATTATCCAATCACATTCTTTGGTCTTGATCCTAATCTTGTTATAAACCCAATCAATCAATCAATCAATCATTCAATCGTCCTTGTGTTGATCTAGGTATATGTCATTCCCCACAATTACAACACTATCATCATCATCATTCAATCAATTACTCATTGGTTTACAGCTTGACAGGGGAAATACCTTGTTTGTTTTTGTATCATTTGTGAATGTTTGCTTGCTTTCTTATGTGTGTTATCATTTCAATTTTCATTTGCATCAAATCCAAATCACTCCCAGCTAGTATTTATATCTTGTATCTAGACAAGGTTGTATTACGTCAGGGAATGAGAAACATCATCACCTTGGTCCTTATACCTTGGTGCATAACGTCTAGTGTTATATCAAACATATGATTGCTCACTTTTTTGCAGAATAGCATGTCATTCTTCTTTTTCATCTACTTCTTATCTTGTATCATTCATCTTATCCCTCCTTTATCGTTTCATTCATTCATTTTTAGAGCATATTCATGTTTTTCTAACCCACCTATCCTCTCAAGAGGGCATCATCATCATTATTGTATCCTACATCATCATCCCATTTCTTCATATCTTTTGCATCATCATATTCTTCTATCATCCCTTTCCTTCATTCATCTTACTCCTCACTTCCTCAAGTGGCTGGGGCATCATCTTTTTTTTCTTCAATCCATACCTTAGCTTCTTTGAAATGATGTTACTCGACATAAATCTCATCATCTCAAAGAGGGGAAAAATGTAGACACCCAAAATTGTCCATTTCATAACATTACCTAGTCGATCCATGAGCTTGTAAAACATCTTGCAATATTTTACCCTAGGTCATTATCTTATCCCATTTATTCCACTTAATCACCTTCCCATTTAATTAAATAAATCCCATTTACTTAATTAATTCCCCTTCACGTGTCTCAAAATAATTTGAACTAATCCCTCACTTATTACCACATTGCAACATGTGTCACATGACTACAACTCTTCACATGCACAAATAATTTAAATAATTTTATCATTTAAATTATGATATTCCCACTCACATCCTATTTTTAGCCTCATTCATTGTGCATCATAGGCATATTTTCCTTCAAAATAAATAATAGAATCCCACTTATTTTCTCACATCCTAATTTTAGCCTCATGTCATAACCCACTTAATGTACATCATAGACACTAAAATCAAATTTTAATCCTAGCCATACACATCACACAATTGACTTTTAATCTTGGCCATCAAATCAAATCAGCCTTCTATAAATAAAGCCTTTCACAGGCCATTTGATATCAATCTTCTTCTAGCATCCTCACTTTGCCAAAATTTCTTTCAATCTTCTCTTTCATATATCTATTTTTCCTCTATCATCTCCATCTTATTGCTATGTTGCGAAATTGAGAAATAAACATATCAAATCATTCAATCCTTCAAAATCTTGCATTCTCATGCAAGGTGGAGAAGAGCAATGGAGATCAATCAAATCTAGCTTGGAGATCAGTTTGCTTTGCTTTCTTATTTTTATTTTCATGCTAGTTTGTGCTCTATTGTGCTTGTTAGGGTTTCATTATAGTTCGCTTATCCACTTTCCCTAAGAATATTTTTATCCTAACTACAGGTATCATTGTGATGTTCCTATCGAATGGATATGGGCATAAGTTTTGTTGTGCATGGGTCTTCTTCATTTTCCCATTTAGATATCCTAGATTTGTTGTGTGAGTTCCTTGAGCTGCGATGACATATTTTCTTGCACGTTTGGTGGAGGAGCATATGTTTAGTATTGGGGGATAGAAAATTAATTGTAAATAGGAATTTGATATGATGGGATTGTGTATAGCGTGTAGGGTGGTGTTTGATACTGTGAAGGTGATGGTGGTAGAGGTGCATATGCTCCTAACGTATTTGGATTGATGATGTTTTGTTGGGGATTATAATATAAACCTTGTTGTTGTTGTTGTTGGGCATATTTTTGCGCTAGCAAAGCTTGTTGTTGTGCTCATTATTGTTGTTGTGTGACCAAGGCTTGTTTTTCGGCTTCTTGTTCTTGTTGCTATTTTTGTTACATAATTAAGGCTTTTTGTTGTGCTTGTTGTTGTTGCAATGCTTGTTGATAAGCTTGTTGCACTTGCAACACTTGTTGTTGGCCTTGTTGTTGAAATGTTTGGGCTTGATCTTTTTGTGCTTGCAACACTTGCTGATAAGCCTATTGTGCTTGTTGCAAAGCTAGAGTATGAGCTTGTTTCCATTGCAATGTGGAGGTGTTTTGTTGTTGGGATACGTAAGATGAGTTTTGGTTGATCATGGGTTGTTTATTTATTTGAGATGGTTGTGGTTTGTTTTGTGCTATCATTCCTTGTAATATTTTTTATTGGTATGGAGGAACGTAGGTTTGGAACCCATTTTGATTTTGTAGAATTTTGGGAACCAATGGTAAAGATGGTGATGGTGCCATTTGGTATTGTGATTTTAATGGCACATTTTGACCTTGGAACAATAGATTAGAAGGGTTCCCTTGATCGATGTGTTGAGGGTTCCCTTGTTGTGTTTGATGTGGGACCAATTAATTACCTTGGTTAATGGGGTTTGTGATCAATGTGTTTTTTTGATGTGGATTGATGTTGTATGGGGCTGATGTGGATGGTGGATTGACTTGAGTAGTTTGGGTAACCACTTGTTTCGATGTATCAATGGGGTTGTTGGAACAAATTTTCAAGGGTTGACTTTGAATGAGAGTGTTAACTTTCCCTTGTTTTCCTACTCGAGGTACTTGTTTCACATTTCCTTGTGTAACGTTGGGCACACTTTGAGTATTCATGATCATGGATGAAGATGGTTAAGCTTGAAATGATGAGGTCATCGTGGTGTCATATAATCTAAGCAGTTTGTATGGATGGAGGGGATGCTCTGGAATGGTGGTGGGAGAATGAGTTCGGGCACCAAATTTTGGTGGAAAGTTGTAGTTTAGGGAAGGTTGGTTTTTTGAGTACCCAAAAGTGTGTTGCCTTCCAAAGGAAGAGTGTGACCAAAATTGGTGGCAATCCTAGTTGAAATACTAGGAGTTAATGTTTGACTTGGCACCAAGGATGAAGTTGGTTGATTCATAAATTGGATTAATCCTTGTGTAAAGTTTTGTGCAAGAAAATTTGGTGCCACATTTTCTAATGTTTGATGCTCTTGTTTATACTCAAGGAGTTCTTCCTGAGTAAGCTCAAGTGGGTTGCTTGTGACATCTTATACCTCATACCTTAAAGGATTTTTTGGTTGTTGTGAGGGGATAGAATGGCTCCTTGGATCAAATTATTGGGGGTTTGGATCACTTGTTTTGTTCCATGATTCTCTTGTGTTGTGATATTTTTGTAACCATAAATTGTGGGTCACCTATGGCAGAGGTATGTTGAGATTTTTATGTTTAAACTCTCTAGTTGACTCAAATTTTGGAAAAATGGACCCTCTAAGTTGCTTTGGACCAATGGTGGAAGTGGATGATGAAAAGGGTGAATGATATGAGGTGAACTTTATAAAATTTTGGAAAAAACTTTTGACTATAGGTTTAATGTTTTGATGTTTGGATAAAATATTCTTAATGAAGTTGTAAATCTTTAAGGTAGACTTGTGACCTTCAAGATAAACTAGTCCAAAAACTGATAACCCACTCAATGAAGTACATAGAAAATGATCCATTTCACACACAACATAGCTAAGTTAGGGGATTGGTTTAATGATTTCCTAATTCCAAAGTGTTTGATGTGTCCAAAAGTTTCTAAATTTGGTTTGGTAAAGTGGGATGTCAAATATGATGAAGGTGGATGAAATGTTTGATCCAAAATGTTAACCTAGAATATTTTTAAAAGACAAAAGTGGTGAGAAACATGTTATACCTCTAAAGTGATAAAACCTTAAGAACTCAATGATTTGGACCATGGAACTCAATTTTTTTGGTAAAATGGAACTTGGACTCGATGTTTTGCAATACTTTTCATGTCTCAATGTTGCTTGTGTTTGGGGAGTCATTGTTTATAGCATACATTAATGTGGGGTGTTCATTTCATTTAATATTTTCTTAAGTGAGATTGTTTCATTACCACATCAAGAAAGTATTAATTAATGTTCAAACTAAAATGTCTATGCCAAAGCAACCTCTATTTCACAAATTCCATTATGTGAAAATCATGAAGCTATGGCCATAGCCCCCTACGTTAACTTTGGAAAGTGTGGATTTAGATATAAGCCTAAATATTTAGAAGTCTCTAAAGATAAAATTCTTAGAACAAGCATCAATATTAGGACTTTTCAAAAGGTATCCATACTTAATCCAAAGGGTTTGAAGTTTGAAAACTTGTTGATGTGTTTTTAAAATATTTTGGAAACAAACAATGTGTCAAACATGACTCACAAGAAATAACATTCCTAGCTCAAGTGGGTACATTTTTCTTGGTGGGCTTGCCTCATGCCCTTTATAGTAGAAGAGATGATTTTACATTTATTCAAGGAAAGAGTGTAGAGGTATGTTAAGAATGAAGTCTTAATCTCTACACTTTAACCAAAATCAGACATGACAAGTAACTTCTTGGAATCTAAGTTCCAATGCACCACTTTGAAGAACTCTTTGGATGGAAAAAGTTGGCCACTATTTAAACAAGGTTCTTAATGAAAACAAACTGAAAACACCATGATGCATACACACTTGCTACATACTTAAGGCTCTTTAAGCATTCTCATCCCACTTAAGGCACAAGATTAGGTGCAGTGTGTTATGGGCCCTAGATTGAAGTTATCTCACGATTTTGCGTCCTTTAATATAACCTGCCAATAAATGTGCTATCAAGAACTTTCCTATGAAATTTCCATTGTGAGATATGTCTCATAGAAAGTCCCCTCTTACAGGTGAAACAAATCATGGAAGTATACTTGAGTATTTCTCTTCACCCAAGATTGTACAAAGCACAAGGGGAGTGGATATGTACTATAAGTGCACACCAGAAAAGAATGAAAACTTGAGTGTTTCTCTTCACCCAAGATCACACGAACTGCAAGGGGAGTGGATACGCACTTCAAGTGTACACAAGAAAGCAAGCACTCATTAATTTTAAGCCCTCAAAATAAAATGACTTCATTTTAAGCACCAATGGAAGTGTTTGATTGTTTTGTTCAATTTTTAAATTGATATTGCAAAATGAGGATATGTGGGTCCAATTTTAACCAAGTTTGAAAGTAAATTTTAAACCCAATGGAAGTTTAGTTGGTCCTAAAACATAAAGCAAAGTAGCATATAACATGGTATAATTATCCCATAAGTGTAAAAACACTTCTTACAATGTATAGATGAACGATTGCATGCTCCTTCACTTTAAATGTGTTCAAATCCGCAAAACTAGTTAGCCTCAAATACAAAAACTAGATGTCAGTGACATGTTAGAGAGTACATGAAATCAAATATTTAAAGCACATGTCAAAATTATCTCTCTATTTTGTTTACCAGTAAAAAGCATCACTAAAATCAATTATGTTGCTAAATTTATCAAACGTGCCACCATATTAGAAGTGTGTTGCTCTGATTAAATCATGTGCATCACTTTGCAATAAAATAGTAACATCAATTTTTTTGCTATAATGCACGCGACGTTATAACGAAAATCATTATGTTAATAAAAAAACATGTTAGTGGGGCCATATTAAATGAGTTGATGAAATTAAAATATGTCCTTGAATTAATTATGCATTGCTAGATTTAAACCAAAGTGCGTCTTTGTAGAGCGACATATCAGGTGTGTCACTGAATCCATCAAGAGTGGTGTTGTATCTACAAACACAAGAACATGAGAATCTAAAGAGAAATTCATCATATTTAGTTAGTATAGCCCTCCTTTTGGTGCCAAAATGTGACCATAGTCATTGTATAGGATAAATACACCAGATCCATACAAATTTGAGGCATATTTAATCCAGTAAGCCATGATCCCAATGTGATATTCAAAATCAACAAGAAACTAAAAACAAAAAAACCATTAAACTAACATGAAATCAACACAAAAGCATGATAAAAAATATTCTAAGACTTAAAATCTTATCCCATTGTGGGAGTGGTGTCACATTGATGTGGAATGGTGACCCTTTCCCGATCCCTTGGATAATATGAGCTTGTTCCAATAAGTTTTATTAAAGAAAACCGATGAAACTGATGAGCTATGAATGAAACATGATATAAGACTAGTTTAACTTGATAAAGATGAATTGTAAATGCTAAAATACTTGATAAAATGGATGCAATCTATGATAAATGTAAACAAAGTTCAAAGATGCAAGTCATAGATACAAATTTATGCTAAAATGTATGCAAACTAAACTAATATGGAAGCCATTAATGGATTCTTAAGCTAATATGGATGACTCTTAAACTAAAATGTTAAAAAGTGCTCAATATGGATGCAAGTGAGTATGAATTTCAACAACATAACTTTGCTATCAAAATGTGGATCCATTTATCTCCAAATGATGAAGTATTTATAGGAGAGCAAATGAAGAATCAATGGTCAAGATGAAAATGATCAATAAATGGTCAAGATGGAAAGGAGGTTGAAGCATGGATCAATGATTATCATCAATGGATGAGAATCAAAGATCACATGGATCAAAGAAAGCATCAAAGGTTGAGAATGATTTCAACAAACACACATTGTAACAACTTTGAAAGTTTCTTACAAACTATGTTGGAAAAGAATATTCCATTTCTTGGAGCCAAATAGGAGAATATTCCTTTGTAATATTCCCTATGCAACTGGATGGGAAGGGATATTATCAATTTAGTAATTAAAACTAAATTTCAATGTACAAGATGAGGAATGTGAGGATATTCATTAAATTATTGATTTATTTAATGAAAAGAGGATGCAGATATGATATTTAATTAAATATTTTAGGGTTATTTAATTAAATAAGAGGAATTAAGGGTTCAATTGAATAATTTTATTTATTCAATTTAATAGGGTGAAATGTTACTATGAAAGGGGGTGAATAAACCTAATTAGATCAACTAGATTAATAGGTGAAAATGATGCATTTGATTAAATAACTAGGTTGATTTAATCAAGCAAGCAAAAATAGGATGGATTTTAGGATGAAATGATGTTAGTGATCAAATTCAAGTGTTCCATACCATTCAAGACATTTTTAAGTGTCTATAGTGATGGAAGACAATCATTATTATATACTGTGTATTTTCAGCTCCTCAGTCATCTATGCCATCAAATATTGGTAAATATACTAAATATTTTGTATAATTTCTTAAAAGGATGTCATTAGAGTATAAGAGGAGAAGGAATCAATCTGCTCTTTCTAAATTTTTTTTAGTCACTTTACTTATTTAAAGAAGTATTAGGATTCAGTTCCCCAATATATCTTGGGAAGATTTTCTAAATAGAAATAATGTTAACAATATTATTCCAAGACAAAATGAAGAAAAAGGTATTGGAATTATTTGTCATTGATGTAAACACTTGGGGAGGTTTTTGTGATGTCAACACTTGGTGAGATTGTTGCATATGTTTGTGAGATTGGCGTTTAACATTGATTATCATTGATGCTTGTATCTACACTCAGTTTGGGTTGTCATTAGTGCTTTCAGTTATATGTTGTTGGTACTCTCTAATGATATGTTCATGGTTGTATTTCATCCCTTTGATGTTGTTGATGTTCATGGTTGGATTCCATGCCTTATTTGATGAAACGTAAAGATTTATTGAGTATGGTTGCTATCAGCGGAGATTATATCGTGATGATCTATTAAGATAAGTATTAGAAGCATTAAGATGAGCATTATGAGTAATGTTGAAGTTGGAGAGATGTTGATTGTCTCTAGTAAGTTTTGTTCTCTCACCTGTTGTTCCTGAGAAAGTATGTGTTGCAACAAGGAAGTTCTGGTCTCCGCAAGTTGGTAAATTTTTTTGTTTCAGGAAGTTACCTTGAAGATTATTTGGGAGAATTATATGCATTCATCCATTGTTGAAGATATGATCTTATATTTTGGGATTTTTTGTTTGTGCTCTGTGTATTTTGTAATCTTGTCTTTTCAGGTCACTTGTGTTGCTAAGGAGGTTTTTGGTATTTGCAATGTATTGGTAGTTTTGTTGGTCATTTAGTCTAGTCCAAAAAATGCTTTGCATTTCTTTGCATTGATTTTTTCTCTTATGAATTGGTGGATGTGCTCTTAGTGATTTTGTAATGTCTCATTTTAGTTTTCATTTGTTGAGGTGTACTACAAGTAAGTTTGTTACTCTTTCATCTTATGCTTGTGTACTCTATGCTTCTGGGATGAAGTCCTTATTTTATTCAGTTTTTGGTGGTTTTTTGTGGTATGAAAATATGAAAGAAGTTTCTAGAAGTGTTTTTGGATGTTCATGGAACATCTCTTTGTGGTTAGCATGTATATGGTTGATCTCCTTGGTACCGCATATAATGTTGAGTTGTTTTTTTGGAAAATTTATGGATATTTGGCTGACAGAGCTTGTTTTCTTTCTTGCACTATGTGCTTAAGGATCTACACCAGTATTTGAGGTTTTGTTAAGATGTATTTGGGTCATAACCTATCTTGTTGATAATTGCATTAAATAAATTTAGTTTCAAGTGTGTTTTTGGCCGACTTATAATGTGTTACATGTTTCCTTGTTGCCGAATTGGTTTGATGTGCACCGGTGTGTGTGTGGTTTGGGATCACTTTATAAGTTATAATAAGATTGTTTTTAGTCCTCTATATCTTTTGGATAGGACCACATTATGTTGTGGTGGCCGACTTGTTTAAATTATTATTTTTATTCTTTTTTGGCCGACCTAATTGATGTTTAGAGATCTTGAGGAGGATATAAATGCAAGAACAAGCCAATTGCAAGATGAGGGGTTGAGTGGGGGCGGAGGGTCTAGCTTGATTGGATAAAGAATCATATTACAAGAAAGAGGTCATGAGGTCTAGTCTTCCCTTCATCCTCATGGTACCAGAGGGGCCTGCTGGTGTGAGCTTCTGGATTGTTCTAAGATCAAGCATGAAATAAAACCTAATTTAACCAGGGTTTTTAAAGAAACAACAAAAGATAGATCAGGGTTTTTGAAAAGAAAAGAACAATAGTTCATCCAATCTTAACCAGACTTGTTAACTTCAAGGAATTATAAACTAAAACTGCAGAACAAGATAAGCTTGTGATTGACACACAACCTCTTTCATTCTCAGTGCTAATTTGAATAACAGATTTTTGGCTACCATTTAAATAAAACACAAATAACATTTTCATTCCTTGAAGACTTCACAAATCTAATGATCAATTAAGAAAAATATCATTCAGGAACACAACATGAAGTAGATTAAAATTTGATTGCATCTACTGTCAATAAAATAGATAAGCAATATTTACAAAGCTGGCACAATCACTAGTGTATAGAGAATCTATTTCTCCAAATTGTTTCCAACTACACTAAGCGAACTTGGAAAATACATTATATTCTATACTGAATCTAACTACTAATAAGAAGACAAGAGAAGCTCTCATTACTGAGAATCAAGATGCAACTCTATCTCCTTATGTTAACTAACTAACTCCTAACAGTTCTGATTCTAAACAGTTTTTAGTCTAAAAATTCTCTAACCCTAGAAGTTCTAATCTAGAAGTGCTAACCTTTTTAAAGAGGCAAGAATGCCTTATATACAGAATGTACCAATAGGAATGTGTTGTACCCTGCACTAGGGTTTACAAAATATCAGCAGACTATAGGAGGGTCGGCCTTCAGATCCTACTGAGGAAAGTCAAAACTGCATTCAAAGCGAAGCCCTGCTGTCCATATTGCTGAAAGGTTGTCTCGGGGATGACCTTAGATCTTTTGCAACTGCAACATTTACTCTTCTGTCTCTGTGTCCACCTTTGAACTCTGTTGGAGTCACCTTGAATGCTCAGAATATCTCCATCAATACTGATCTACCTCTTTGCCAGTAGTCACTACAGCTGTCCCTGTGACTCAGTTTCTTCTTCTTTTCGACTTCCCTTCTGTTCTAGACTTCTCTGTACGTTGACCATCCTCTAGAAGCATCATCAGGCCTCCTTGTAGATTTGAATATTTCACCCAAGCTGACTCATTGCCTTTGGATCTCAGAAGGAAACCATCTTGCTTGCATTCTGTTAGTCTTCTCCATAGGGGCGGTCAATTGGTCAATGGCCCATCTTGGTTTTCTCTGATTGTACGATCACATGCCATGCCAAATTCCCAAGCACTCAAGAGCTGGCCACCTTAAATCGCATGTCGGTGAGACACCATCGGTGTCTCCCCGATGTGATTTCATCCTATAATAGTTATCAGCATAGTATGGGTCATTCGGTGAAACATTTCGGCGGGCTACATAAGTCACATCGAGCTCATTCTACATCAACAAGAGTTACGGAAACGCCAGACTCCTTGGGCGAGCTTTGTTTTCTATCGGGGAGACCTTACCCCAAAACCCCTTTCTTCTTACCGAGCCCTCCCTTGTCTTCGGCAAGCTCTTCCATGTTGGCGAGATTTCCTCTCCTCACCAAGACCTCACACCGAGGTCTTCTCCTTCACCGGGTTGTTCACTAGTCGGCAAGAGATCCCGAGGTTGGGGAGACATCATAGCAAGCCTTTTCTCTCTCCTCGAGCCGATCCTTGTCATCGGTGTGACTTTGGATCATCGACGAGACCTCTTGCCGCATTCATTTCCCTTCGCCGAACTGAGAGCACTTCAAGAAGATCATTCTGTAGTTATACCGACATGTATTCCTTTTGTTCCAAATGTGTCGCTATAACACGCTCTCATCAGAGAGACGTCCCACAGATGCCGATATGAATTATTCTTGTGCTAGGTCGGTGAGACCAAAGGTACTCGCTAAGACACCCTGTCGAATGCCGTTTGTTTGGCCAAAGAGTTCCCTCATGAGTCGATCGGTGAGACATTACATTGAGTCCTATATCCTCTAGCGACTTTATTTGATTTCGGCCAGACCCTGTTGAATCGGCCAGAGATTATGCAGATAGTATGTCGTGTCGCCGAGAGCTTATTGTTTCACTGAGACCTTCCACCGAAGTCTCTTTGTCGGCGATAATTTATTTGAGTTCGAGGAGGGCTTGTTTGATCGGAAAGACTTCAGGCGTTGGTAAGATACCATACCAAAGGCATGTCATTTGCTTAGAGTCTTACCGATTTCTCCTTGTTCTCTCCGAGCTCTTTTGTTTCGGTGAAACCTTTCACCTTCGGCGAGACCTTTGGTCGATTTCTTTCACTCTCGTCGGGCTTCCTCCATGTCGCTGAGACATCTTATGGGACATAAGGATAGATACCCCCCTCTCTTTGTGCGTTGTCATCGTGACCAAATGTATTCACCGAGACCTTCCTCCGAAGGAAAGTCTCTCACCGAAAGACACACCTTTATCTGTGGTCAGTGAGACTTGAGGCCTTCACCAAGACTTCACCCCGAAGTCAAAACCTCCCGTCGATATGTATTGTCTCTGCCACCAGTCGATGAGACCTTGTGAATTCACCGAGACTTCTTGGCAAGGAGAAAACCTTATGCCGATATGAATTATCCTTTTGACAGTGGTCGGTGAGACATGGAGATTTTGCCAGGATAGTCCCCCGAAGATGAACTTATGATGATAGGAAACCCCTAGTCACCAAGACGATGAATGATGTCTTGGCGACTAATGCTTGCATATGATTTATGATCATTGTGACATCGCCAGGGTCTTGCCAACTTTGCCTTAGCTGATTTTCTATGACCAACTGAATTGAGGAATGCCTTCCAACTGAGCCTCAGCTTAGAAATATAATCAAGTGTAAGATTTAACCCTATAAAAGGGAAGGTCTGCATTAGTCCCAAAGTATATAAAACATATTAAAATAAATTATTATATTGTTTATGATTATCTCATTCAATTTTCAACAAGAAGAAAATCAACTCAAACTGAGACAGAACCATAATTAAATCAGATAGATCAAAAGTAAAAATTAGGAGGAAAACAAAAGAATTCCAAAGAGGAAAGCAAGTAACCAGAAGCAAAGACACCAAAAGAAAAAGGGGGACCCATTTTGATCCAAATCAAAGTGGGGTGGTTATGCAAGGCATAATAGTTATATTGCTCCTCCTACTCCTCCAATAGATCTAGCTGAGATTAGGTTGTATGAGAAAAATTCCAATGAAAATAATTCTATCGTGTGTGGGTTAGTTGATTCAAAATTTTTGAAGGTGATGAGTTGCATCTCTACAAAGGATGCATAGGAAAATTTGATAATCATTTATGGAGATAATCATTTATGAAGGAGATAATCAGTGCTAATTCGAATAACAAATTTTTGGCTACCATTTAAATAAAACACAAATAACATTTTCATTCCTTGAAGACTTCACAAATCAAATGATCAATTAAGACAAATATCATTCAGGAACACAACATGAAGTAGATTAAACTCTGATTGCTTCTACTGTCAATAAAATAGTTAAGCAATATTTACAAAGCTGGCACAATCACCAGTGTACAGAGAATCTGTTTCTCCATATTGTTTCCAACTACACTAAGCGAACTTGGAAAATACATTATATTTTGTACTGAATCTAACTGCTAATAAGAAGACAAGAGAAGCTCTCATTACTGAGAATCAAGATGCAACTCTATCTCCTTCTGTTAATTTACTAACTCCTAACAGTTCTGATTCTAAACAGTTCTTAGTCTAAAAATTCTCTAACCATAGAAGTTCTAATCTAGAAGTGCTAACCTTTTTAAAGAGGCAAGAATGCCTTATATACAGAATGTACCAACAGGAATGTGTTGTCCCCTGCACTAGGGTTTACAAAATATCAGCAGACTATAGGAGGGTCGGCCTTCAGATCCTACTAAGGAAAGTCAAAACTGCATTCAAAGTGAAGCCCTGTTGTCCATATTGTTGAAAGGTTGTCCAGGGGATGACCTTAGATCTTTTGCAACTACAACATTTACTCTTCTGTCTCCATGTCCACCTTCGAACTCTGTTGGAGTTGCCTTGAATTCTCAAAAATATCTCCATCAATACTAATCTGCCTCATTGCCAGTAGTCACTACAGATGTCCCTGTGACTCATAGTTTCTTCTTCTTTTCGGCTTCCTTTCTGTTCTGGACTTCTCTATACATTGACCATCCTCTAGAAGCATCATCGAGCCTCCCTGTAGATCTGAATATTTCACCTAAGCTGACTCATCGCCTTTGGATCTCAAAAGGAAACCATCTTGCTTGCATTCTGTTAGTCTTCTCCACAAGGGCGGTCAATTGGTCAATGGCCCATCTTGGCTTTCTCTGATAGGACGATCACATGCCACACCAGATTCCTAAGCAGTCAAGAGCAGGCCACCTTAAATTGCATGTCGGTGAGACACCATCGGTGTCTCCCCGATGCGATTTCATCCTATAACAGTTATCGGCATAGTATGGGTCATTTGATGAAATGTTTCGACAGGCTACAGAAGTCACATCAAGCTCGTTCTGCATCGGCAAGAGTTACGGTGATGCCAAAATCCTTGGGAGAGCTTTTTTTTCTATCGAGGAGACCTTACCCCGAATCCCCTTTCTTCTTACCGAGCCCTCCCTTGTCTTCGGCGAGCTCTTCCATGTCGGCGAGACTTCCTCTCCTCCCCAAGACCTCACACCGAGGTCTTCTCCTTCGTCGGGTTTTTCACTAGTTAGCAACAGATCCTGAGGTTGGGGATACATCATAGCGAGCCTTTGCTTTCTCCTCGAGCCAATCCTTGCCATCGGCGAGACCTCTTGCCGCATTCATTTCCCTTCGTCGAATCGATAGCACTTCGGGGAGATCATTCTATAGTTATACCGACATGTATTCCTTTTGTTCCAAATGTGTCGCTGTAACATGCTCTCATCAGAGAGACGTCCCACAGATGCCCTACGTTTCGCTGAGAAGCCTCCACCTATTCACCCTTCAGTTGTTATGACATTAGAGAAGTCCTACCGATATGAATTATTCTTGTGCTAGGTTGGTGAGACCAAAGGTCCTCGCCAAGACACCCTGTCGAATGCCATTTGTTTGGCTAAAGAGTTCCCTCATGAGCTGGTCGGTGAGACATTACACCGAGTCCTATATCCTCCGGTGACTTTTTTTCATTTCTTCCAGAGATTATGCCGATAGTATGCCGTACCGCCGAGAGCTTATTTTTTTGTTGAGACCTTCCACCAAAGTCTCTTTGTCTTGACGATAGTTTATTTGAGTTCGAGGAGGGCTTGTTTGATCGGCAAGACTTCACGCATCGGTAAGACACCATAGCGAAGGCACGTCATTTGCTTAGAGTCTTACCGATTTCTCCTTGTTCTCTCCAAGATCTTTTGTTTCGGTGAAACCTTTCACCTTCGGCGAGACCTTTCGTCAATTTATTTCACTCTCGCCAAGCTTCCTCCATGTCGCTAAGACATCTTTGTGGTCATACCGATAGACCCCCCCTCTCTTTGTGCCTTGCCGACATGACCAAATGTATTCACCAAGACCTTCCTCCGAAGGAAAGTCTCTCGCCAAAAGACATACCTTTATCTATGGTCGGTGAGACTTGAGTCCTTTAGCAAGACTTCACCCCCAAGTCAAAACCTCCCGCCGATATGTATTCTCTCTACCACCGGTCGGTGAGACCTTGTGAATTCGCCGAGACTTCTTGGTGGGGAGAAAACCTTATGCCGATATGAATTATTCTTTTGACAACGGTCGGTGAGACATGGAGATTTTGCCAAGACAGTCCCCCGAAGATGAACTTACACTGATAGGAAACCTCTAGTCACCAAGATGATGAATGATGTCTTGGCGACTAATGCCTGCATATGATTTCTGATCATTGTGACATCACCAGGTTCCTACCGACTTTGCCTTAGCTTATTTTCTATGACCAACTGAATTGAGGAATTCCTTCCAACTGAGCCTCAGCTGAGAAATATCATCAAGTGTAGGATTTAATCCTGCAAAAAGGAAGGTTTGCATCAGTCCCAAAGTATATGAAACATATTAAAATAAATTATTCCGTTGTTTATGATTATCTCATTCAATTTTCAACAAGAAGAAAACCAACTCAAACTGAGACAGAACCATAATTAAATCAGATAGATCAAAAGTCAAAATTAGGAGGAAAACAAAAGAATTCCAAAGAGGAAAGCAAGTAAACAGAAGCAAAGAAACCAAAAGAAAAAGGGGGGACCCATTTTGATCCAAATCAAAGTGGGGTGGTTATGCAAGGCATAACAAATGGCGACTCGGTTGGGAAAATGGTTTAACCATTTTCATGAATCTAAAAGATTCAACTACCCAGAACTCCAGGTTCATGAACATCACAACTCCAATTGGGTTAGTTATAACAAACAAGGTAGAGCTAGAATCCCAAATGTAATTAAATCAAAGGCTACCCCCTAGATCAATAGGTGTGCTTGATTGTGCATCATTCTTTCATAAAGTTTCTTCGCCTTTTGAATAATAATGTGCAAGATTTGAACTACATGAGTTGATTTCCTTCGTGTAATGATATCCTAGGCATTGCTCCGCTGCCAGTCAGGCATCCATAGCCCCGACGGAGATACCTCTAGTTCTCTCACAACATTTCTCTACTGCCAGTCAGGTGTCCATAGCCCCGGTAGAGATATATTGGAATCACCCATTCATATTGAATCCTCTTTTTTTTTTTTTTTGATAATTCTTTTCTTTTTCTCTATCTTTTCTTGTTTTCTCATAGAGTTTCAGATATTTCATTTAGTTCTTTTCAATATGTCAGATGTTAAACATCTGAGCTGGGTTGAAAACTACCATGGACCTCAAGACAACACTTGGGAAATTAGATTTTTCATTAAAAACTTGGAACGCTATCACCCTAAGACAAATATACCATTACAAGAGCAGATCATCTTATGGATTTGTGAAAGGTTCAGAGGAGCTAAAGAAGGTTACTTACTTTGCACCTTGTTTTCAAAACTTTCCACAACTTTTTATTGACAACAAGCATGAAACAATGAATTGAGGACAAAATCATTCAATTAGAAAACCTAAAAATATCTAAACCACTTCTCTCCTAATGACCAAAGTATGCTTCAGATAACAACCCATTACTTAAAGATGGAAAGCAATAGATAAACCGCCAAAGCACAAAACAAAACAGAAAGCCCAAAAGGAAAGGACAAACAGGAAATTATTTACAAGAAGAGAGAAAATTATTTATTCAAAGAGCAACAAATTATTTAAAAGCAAAAACACAGAAAGTGTTCACAAAAATGCAAATTATTCACAAACATGAGACAAATAGATTATTTACATCCAACACATAAATTAACAAGCTTTATGACTCAAAATAATGCTTAAGAAACTGCCCATTGACAGGCAATGGGACAGGTTCTCCAATTAGGCTACTCAGTCTCAAAGTGTTTTCGCCTAGGATCTCAGCAATCTGATAAGGACCTAGCCAGAGTTTGTCAAATTTCTGGTGACTGCCTTTCTTTTCACTAGCCTTATCCCATAACAACACTAAGTTTGATATCCTAAAAGCCTTGATCTTGGCTCTTTTGTCAAACCAACGTTTGACAACAGCCTGGTGGTTGAAAAATTGTTGCAAAGCAGTATCTCTCTGTTCTTCTAATTTCAACAAAGCAACCAATCTAATTTCTATCCTATTGTCACTAGAGTAGAATTTTTGCATGAATTCAAGGATAGGTATTTGCAAATGGATGGGGAATATAGGCTCTTGGCCATACACTAGCTTGAATGGTGAAGTCTTTAGAGCAGCCTTAATCCTAGTACTATCTGCCCATAATGCGAATCTAAGCTGGGTATGCTAGTCTTTAGGGTTATGCTCTAACAGTTTCTTAATGACCCCTAAGAAATTCTTATTGGTTGACTCTACAACTCCATTGCCTTGTGGGTAATAATTCAAAGAATACTTCAAGACAATCTTGTGATTATAAGCCCAGGAAATAAACTCAGCAGAAGAAAAGGCAGGGCCATTGTCACATACCAGAGTGAAGGGTACCCCAAACCTTGTAGTGATGCATTCAGTGAGGAACTTGATCACTACCTCTATGGTGCTATTCTTACAGGGTATATCCTCTATCCATCTTGTGCAATAGTCAGTCATAGTCAAAATGAACTTGTGTCCTGCAGAAGAGTTTGGGTTAATAACCCCAATGAAATCCAGTGCCCATTGGGAAAAGGGCCTTACCTCATAGACCGGTTGTAGTGGCATAGTTGAATGGCATTCCCTTGATGCAGAAATCTAACATGTGTGACATGTCCTCACATGCTGATGGGCATCTTTGCATACACAGGGCCAATAATAACCAGATCTGAGGATCTAGTGTGCCAATGAATCTACAGAACCATGACCTGTGCCATGTTTCCCATGAAACTCATAGATCACATGTTTAGCCTCTTGATGATCAAGGCATCTCAGGTATACTCCTTCAAAATTCCTCCTATATAGCAACCCTCATTTAAGCATGTAATGAGAGATCTTCAGTCTTAGGGCTCTCCTTTGAGTGGCATTCATTCCTTTTGGACATCGATTATGGAGCATCAAGAAAATGGTATCAGCATACCAAGGGTCGTTGGAGAAAGACTGGATCGTGTACTGCTAATAGATGATGTTGTCGCCAGCGTTCGCCATGGACTGGGATAAACCCGTGCCCCTGACTAGTTTTATGGGATGTATCTCCAGACCGAATTCTTGCAGGATGGCCATCCATTTGCCTCTCCTTTGCCTCTGCCTCGGTCTGGATCGATTGATATCCCTCTTTCAGAGATCACGTGCCCCAAAAGCTTGCCCTTTGAGACTCCAAACACACATTTTTTTGGATTCAATGCGACTCCATACTGGATACATCATTCCGGAACCTTGGCCAAGTCAGCAACATGGTTCAATCGGTCGTTGGAGAACACTGTCAGGTCATCTATGTAAACAATAATGCATTTTCCAATTAGATCCTTGAAAGCTATGTCGATGGTGTGCTGGGAAGTGGCTCCAGCATTTATCAAACCGAAAGGCATCCTCCTATATGCAAACGTTCCCCACTTTGTAGTGAAAGTCATCTTCATCTTGTCTTCAAAGTCGACCATTACCTAATTGTATCCAAAGTAACCATCCAAGAATGACATCATCTGAGCTCCATTAATAGTCTACAAGACTTCATCCAGAGAAGGAAGTGGGTAGTTATCCTTTTCTGAAGCCCTGTTCAAGTTTCTGAAGTCAACACATAGCCTAATCTCCCCGCTCTTCTTTCAGACTGGGACTAAGTTAGCCACCCACGTTGAATGGCGCACAGGGAAGATTATCCTTGCAGACAACAACTTCTGAACTTCTTTATAGATCAACAGCTCAATCAGGGCATTGACAGGGCGTTGCTTCTATCGGAAGGGCTTAGCCTCAGGCTTCAAGGGGATAGTGTGAGTCATAACAGAAGCATAAAATATCTGGAGGTCTTCATACTCCCAGGAAATTGCAACAATATCCTTTTTAAGCTCCCTCAGTATGTCTTCTCTAATTGCTTCAGGGTGGGCCTTCCCTATATAGACATTCCTTTCAGGACCAGAATCAGCTAAGTTAACTATTTCGTATTCACCTCCTTTATCCTCAGCTGATATCTTCTCTCGAGCCCTTGGGTCTGAATCAAAAATCCTCTCCAAAGCCACCATTCCTTTAGGAATGTTATTATTTTTTAAGTTAAGAACTCCCTCTGTATCACATTCCTCAGGGTTCCAATCCCCTTGATCTCTGTTGGACTCATCAATAATTTGCACCTCAAAAACATCTGAGCTTGCTAAGAAGGCTAGAATATGTTGGTCATCATCAAAGACCTAGAAATTCTTGATGTTCTCAGGATAAGCTGGGGTGGAAATCAGTTCCACTAAGAATCTTTTGAATTTGGAGCCCCGCATAGGTTCCAAGGTGCTTGCAACAACAGCCAGTGAATCAACTACCTGTTTTCTTCTCTAGGGATTAAGCTAATCCCAAAGGCATCAAAGTCTTTGATCAGGTTCCATACCTTGTTCCTGTATGCTGCCAGCCTTTTGTTGTGACATGTATATTGGTTGCGCACTTTCCTGATAACTATTTTTGAATCTCCCTTGACCATCAAGGCAGTGACCTTCTTCTTGTGTGCAAACATCAGTCCTCGAGCTAGGGCTTCATATTCAGCTACATTGTTTGTGCATCCAAATTGCAACCTGTAAGAAGCAAAGAAGGTTTTCCCTTTAGGGATGGTTAGTTCAATCCCAACACCATAGCCTGTCTTAGATTTAGATCCATCAAATGTAAGGGTCCATAGTTGATTGTGTGTTGGGGTTGGTCCTTTTGGGGTCATTGTGGGCAGTTGGATAGAATGATTCAAGGGTGCGGTTGCTTGATCTTTTGGATTAAATACAGGGAATGGGTGTTTAGTAGGTTTTTCAGGAGTAATTCTCAATCCCTGTACAAATGTATCATGTGGCCCAAGGTTATCTTCTTGACATTTACTTGTCTCTTTGGTTAACCCCTTGGATTTTGGTATATCTGTGAGTACAGGGGTGTCAAACAAACCTTGGGGCTGCTCCCCATGAATATGCTGATTTGGAAGTGTGTAAGGGGTAGGTTCAATTTGAGGAGGAACCTCCTTTGACTGTATCTCTTTTCTGGTTACCATTGTTGCTTCCTTGGCTTCAAACAGGAAGTGATTTGTAATGGCCTCAGGGTGACTTGAACTAGCATCCTTAGCTTGGGCAACATGATTTAAAATGTCAATGCAGGGTTGGAAAGTTAATTCAGAATGATTTTGGTAGTGTACCCTGCACCAATTAGGGAGTAAAAGACTTTGTAAATCGATGTCTTCCCCTAAGACCAGCTGATCTTGTTTCAAATTCCTGACTAATTCCTATTGATTTTCATCAATTATAAGATCAGGGGGCTTCTGTATGGGAAATTCTTTAGGATAAAAAATAGAAAAGGTTAAAGCTTCTTCTCTTTTATAAACACCTATCCCAGTTTTGAAATAGGCTACCTCATTGGGGCAATCATATTCCATGATGATATGCTTGAGATGGGGCTCGCTTTCAATCCTAATATGAGTAGGAATCCCTCTCCATGGTAGCCACATATGTGAAAAGTCAAGGGAAAGATACCCCCCTAAAATTTTCATCAAATCTTTGCTTAGTAACATACCATAGGTCTTAGGAATGTCTGCCACTTGGACATCTAGATTGGTTTGAATTCTAGGGTCTGATCCTACTTGGACATGTACGTTTTTCAACTCTCCAACTACGTTAACTTCTGTTTTGTCAAGTTGGATGACCTTCTTGTTAGTTTGGACAGGGTCCAATCCTAATTTCTTACATATAGAGTATGGCATGACATTGCTTGAAGCCCCTGAATCCAGCAAACAGTTATGTAGATTCTTCCCACAAATTCTTAAACTTAGGAGAAATGGTGGGGTACCTACCTTATTTTTGTACAAGGCTGCATTCATATTTGTAGTAGGTGCAACTTTTCTTTTTCCTTTTGATCTATCGGCTTGCTCCAGAGCTTTCATCACTATCTCCCTTTGAGTAGGGCACCACTTTAAGATGTCAAAGAATGGAAAAGAAGTTTTTTGTCTCTGCATCTCAGAAACAACATCAAATTCCATATTATAACTTGGATTACTTTTGAAAATGGTAGAGGAATTACCCTTACTATGGAAGTCAGGTGGGCCTTTTGGTGGAGGAGGATTATTATTAGCACCTTGATCTCGAGGCATCATGTGATTAGGTGGTGCAGACATAGTGAATGGACCTTTATTCTGATTTCTCAGGAAGTGTCCTCCTTTCATCTAAAAAGCTTGAGCATCATATGAATCTTCCTCCGGTTCATTCTCCTCTTGCCTTGGGAATGAGGGCTCTTCTTCAAAGATGTCATAAGCCATTGTAGTATTCACTGAATCACCTCCTTTGTTTGAATTCCCTTGAAGGTGTGGGCATCTTCGTGTACCATCTTGACAACTTTCTCCATCTAAGGGCAGTTTATCTCAGCATGGGTTGTAGTATCATGCAGTCTGCACCAATTGGTCATGAAGTTGAGGTCAACCATGTTTGCAATATGTGTTCTCTCCTCATTTGCTTGATAATTATGAGAAGCTCCCCCATTATTGGGCTCTATGTTCCATTGTCTGCTGTTGTTTGGCCTTTGATTATACCCTCTATTCTGATTCTGATAGCCCTGATTAGAGGAGTTTTGGCCCTCATAACCCCTTTGGTTGTAGTTGTTGCTATTTTGATAGGTACCCTGATTGTTGTTGTTTTGAATGGGATAATTACCTTGGCTTTGAGGGGGATTCATTCAAAGCTAAGCCATGTCATTTGTAACCTAAGACAGTGTTTTCTTCAAGGTCTCTACCTCATTTGTAAGCTAAACTGTCTTTTCACTTTCCACGTTCTTAACAACATGTGGCTGATCAACATGACTTGGTGTTCCCATTTGGTTCTGATGACCATGAGAACTTTGAGGAAGCTGTGATTGTTGAAATAGATTAGGAGTTCTAATAGCAAAGAATGGGATAGGAGGTTGAGTTTGCAATTCAAATATAGGCCCATAGTGGGAAGGAGACATTCTCAGGACAGAATTGAATAGAGGAGTTGGGCTATGCATCTGATATCCTATTGAAGGGAAACCTCCTCCTAGGCCTCCTTGTTGAGAACTGATTTGTTGCTACAGCTTGATAGCTAGGTGATAGACTTTGGATAGAGAATCAATCTCAGTTGGTTGATAGGTCCTTTGCAAGAAAAAACCAAGCAAGGGGTCTATAACCCTAAAGTAAGCTTGAATGGCACTATCCTCAGTGACTAAATAGGGATCTTGCAATCTCCTATACATTCGTTGGAACCTGGTATTAAATAAAGGCAATGGTTCACCTGGTTCCTTTCTGATGGTAGCGAATTGGTGGTATAAAAGAGTTGGATTGACATAAACCCTAAACTGATTGGTGAAGGCATTTTCCAAATGTGTCCAGGTTAGAATAGAACCTTGAGGAAGGTTAAGGTACCAGTTGTACGCCATGTCCCCTAAGGAATACGGGAACAACCTACAAACTACATCGTGGTGGGCTATTTGAGCTCTAGTACACGCATCCTTGAAAGCTTGTATGTGCTCTTTAGCGCTCCTTGATTCACCATGAATGTACTTAGGACATAATTTCTCAGGGTTCTTAGGCAGGTCATGAAAACCTCCGGGGATAGTCCCTAATGGAGAGGGATTATTCTGAAAGAATTCCATTGGTGGCGGTGGTTGTGGTTGAGCCAGTTGTATGGGTTGAACTAGCTGTGATGGCAGTTGAGACGGATTAGATGGTGGATTAATGGGTACCCACTGTGGTATTGGTGAAAAACCTAGTGGAGTGAGTGGATCTAATAAGGGTGGTATGATAATTGCCCCAGTTTTGCGAATCTTATGTCTTGTTGGGGACTTGAGTTCTATCAACGGTGATGGATTTTTAGCTGATCGGAGGACTCTATGAGGCCTCTCTGAAGAGGAAAACCCATCTTTATCCAGTTTTCTCGTTTAGGCCCTCCCTCTAGTGCCAGTTCCTGTTGGTGATGATTTTGGCATCACAACAATGCAAGCAGAATATTACTATTCTACTTCTCCTGAAAGAGAAAGGAAACACATGGATGCCTTAGCTCCCAAGGTCTTTGTAGTTTGGTCTCAACTGTGCTGATGTTACTTAGTGGTCAATGCAATAGTAATATTCAAGGGGCCTGCTGGTCTGAGCTTCTGGATTGTTCTAAGATCAAGCATGAAATAAAACCTAATTTAACCGAGGTTTTTAAAGAAACAACAAAAGATAGATCAGGGTTTTTGAACAGAAAAGAACAATAGTTCATACAATCTTAACTAGACTTGTTAACTTCAAGAAATTATAAACTAAAACTACAGAACAAGATAAGCTTGTGATTGACACACAACCTCTTTCATTCACAGTGCTAATTCGAATAACAGATTTTTGGCTACCATTTAAATAAAACACAAATAAAATTTTCATTCCTTGAAGACTTCACAAATCAAATGATCAATTAAGACAAATATCATTCAGGAACACAACATGAAGTACATCAAACTCTGATTGCTTCTACTATCAATAAAAAAGATAAGCAATATTTACAAAGCTGACACAATCACCAGTGTACAGAGAATCTGTTTCTCCAGATTGTTTCCAACTACACTAAGCGAACTTGGAAAATACATTATATTATGTACTGAATCTAACTGCTAATAAGAAAACAAGATAAGCTCTCATTACTGAGAATCAAGATGCAACTCTATCTCCTTCTGTTAACTGACTAACTCCTAACAGATTATTTTCTAAACAGTTCTTAGTCTAAAAATTCTCTAACCCTAGAATTTCTAATCTAGAAGTGCTAACCTTTTTAAAGAGGCAAGAATGCCTTATATACAGAATGTACCAACAGGAATGTGTTGTCCCCTGCACTAGGGTTTACAAAATATCAACAGACTATAGGAGGGTCGGCCTTCAGATCCTTCTGAGGAAAGTCAAAATTGCATTCAAAGCGAAGCCCTGCTATCCATATTGTTGAAAGGTTGTCCCAGGGATGACCTTAGATCTTTTGCAACTACAACATTTACTCTTCTGTCTTCGTGTCCACCTTCGAACTCTGTTGGATTCGCCTTGAATGCTCATAATATCTCCATCAATACTAATCTGCCTCTTTGCTAGTAGTCACTACAGTTGTCCATGTGACTCATAGTTTCTTCTTCTTTTCAGCTTCCTTTCCATTCTAGACTTCTCTGTACGTTGACCATCCTCTAGAAGCATCATCGAGCCTCCCTGTAGATCTAAATATTTCACCTGAGCCGACTCATCGCCTTTGAATCTCAAAAGGAAACCATCTTGCTTGCATTCTGTTAGTCTTCTCCACAAGGGCGATCAATTGGTCAATGGCCCATCTTGGTTTTCTCTGATTGGACGATCAAATGCCATGCCAGATTCCTGAGCAGTCAAGAGCAGGCCACCTTAAATTGCATGTCGGTGAGACACCATCGATTTCTCCCCAATGCGATTTCATCCTATAACAGTTATCGGCATAGTATGGTTCATTCGGTGAAACGTTTCAGCGGGCTACAGAAGTCACATCGAGCTTGTTCTACATCGGCAAGAGTTACAGTGACACCAGACTCCTTGGGCGAGCTTTGTTTTCTGTTGGGGAGACATCATGGTTTTGAGGAGACCTTACCCCGAATCCCCTTTCTTCTTACCGAGCCCTCCCTTGTCTTTGGCGAGCTCTTCCATGTCAGCAAGACTTCCTCTCCTCGCCAAGACCTCACACCGAGGTCTTCTCCTTCATCGGGTTGTTCACTAGTTAGCAAGAGATCCCAAGGTCAGGGAGACATCATACCGAGCCTTTTCTTTCTCCTCGAGCCGATCCTTGTCATTGGCGTGACTTTGGATCATCGGCGAGACCTCTCGCCGCATTCATTTCCCTTCGCCGAACCGAGAGCACTTTGGGGAGATCATTCTGTAGTTATACCGACATGTATTCCTTTTGTTCCAAATGTGTCACTGTAACATGCTCTCATTGGAGAGACGTCCCACAGACACCCTATGTTTCACCGAGAAGCCTCCACCTATTCACCCTTCAGTCGTTATGACATTAGAGAAGTCCTACCGATATGAATTATTCTTGTGCTAGGTCGGTGAGACCAAAAGTACTCTCCAAGACACCCTGTCGAATGTCATTTTTTTGGTCGAAGAGTTCCCTCATTAGCCGATCGGTGAGACATTACACCGAGTCCTATATCCTCTGGTGATTTTTTTTGATTTCGGCCAGACCCTATTGAATCGGCCAAAGATTATGCCGATAGTATGTCGTGTAGCTGAAATCTTATTGTTTCGCTGAGACCTTCCACCGAAGTCTCTTTGTCTCGGCGACAGTTTATTTGAGTTTGAGGAGGGCTTGTTTGATTGGCAAGACTTCACATGTTAGTAAGACACCATAGCGAAGGCACGTCATTTGCTTAGAGTCTTACCGATTTCTCCTTGTTCTCTCCAAGCTCTTTTGTTTCGGTGAAACCTTTCACCTTCAGCGAGACCTTTCGTTGATTTCTTTCACTCTCACCAGGCTTCCTCCATGTCACTGAGACATCTTTGTGGTCATACCGATAGACACCCCCTCTCTTTGTACCTTGTTGGCATTTCCAAATGTATTCGCCGAGACCTTCCTCCGAAGGAAAGTCTCTCGCCGAAAGACATACCTTTATCTGTGGTCGGTGAGACTTGAGGCCTTTGGCAAGACTTCACCCCGAAGTCAAAACCTCTCGCCGATATGTATTCTCTCTACTGCCGGTCGGTGAGACCTTGTGAATTCGTCGAAACTTCTTGGTGGGGAGAAAACCTTATGCCGATATGAATTATTCTTTTGACAGCGGTCGGCGAGACATGGAGATTTCGCCAAGACAGTCCCCTGAAGACGAACTTACGCCGATAGGAAACCTCTAGTCGCCAAGATGATGAATTATGTCTTGGTGACTAATGCCTGCATATGACTTTTGATCGTTGTGACATCGCCAGGATCCTACTGACTTTTCCTTAGCTTATTTTCTATGAACAATTGGATTGAGGAATGCCTTCCAACTGAGCCTCAGCTGAGAAATATCAAGTGTAGGATTTAACCCTACAAAAAGGAAGGTCTGCATCAGTCCCAAAGTATATGAAACATATTAAAATAAATTATTCTATTGTTTATGATTATCTCATTCAATTTTCAGCAAGAAGAAAACCAACTCAAACTGAGACAGAACCAGAATTAAATCAGATAGATCAAAATTCAAAATTAGGAGGAAAACAAAAGAATTCCAAAGAGGAAAGCAAGTAACCAGAAGCAAAGAAACCAAAAGAAAAAGGGGGGACCCATTTTGATCCAAATCAAAGTGGGGTGGTTATGCAAGGCATAACAGTTATATTGCTCCTCCTACTCCTCCAATAGATCTAGCTAAGATTAGGTTGTATGAGAAAAATTCCAAGGAAAATAATTCTATCGTGTGTGGGTTAGTTGATTCAAAAATTTTGAAGGTGATGAGTTGCATCTCTACAAAGGATGCATAGGAAAATTTGATAATCATTTATGAAGGAGATAATAAACTGAAGCAAGAAAAGATGAAAATCTTCAAGAGTATATTTGAGACCCTAAAGATGACAAAGGATGAATACATTGCTCATTTTATTCTATGGATGGATGAAGTAATTACCAGCATCACAGGTCATCTTCGAGAAGTGAAATGACATGAGATTGTGAAGAGATTTTTTACATCTCTCCCAAGTTTCAAAATCTTATAGTCATAATGTTTTTTCTATCCAGGAGTCTAAGGACTTGGATAATTTTTTAGTGGATGAGATATTTGGTCCTCTCACAACCTTTGAAATGGGACAATTTCACAAAGATGTTCCAAAGAAGGAAGCAACATTCAAAACCAGTAGAAAGATAGACGATGAAGAAGTTGATCAAAATGATGACCTTGATGAGTTTGACGCAAAATTTATGAGAAGATTGAAGAAAGGAACTAGAAAGTAAAAAGGTAAGTTACCTTTCAAGTGGTTCAATTATGGGAGGATTGGTCATTTTGCATCTAAATGTCCTTATAAAGAACTAGATGATAGTAATAAAAGAGATAAGTTCAAAAGGAGTTCATATTCCAAGGAGAGAAATTGTTCCTCAAAAGATGAGGATAATGATTCAAATGATGAAACCTTATTCATGGATCTAAAAGAAAAAAAGGGTGATAATGAAAAATATAAGAGGTTTGGTACCTTCTAGGCTGAAAAAATAATGAAAGATCTATGGTTGTGTGGACTACCTTTCATGCAAAGGAAGAATTAAATTCTTGGGTGATTGATAGTGGTTTCTCTAACCATATGACTAGTGACAAGGGAGGGTTCATCAATCTTAAGAAGTGTAATGGTGGATTTTTCAAGTTTAGTGGTGATGAGTCAACATAAATTTATGGAAAGGATGCTATAACAATTGATGGAAAGAATAGGACTGAGGGTGTCCTCTATGTCAAACGACTGAAGCATAATATTCTCAGTGTCATTCATATCTACAGCAAAGGATGCAATCTTACATTTCATGCCAATGGTTATGAGATCAGGAAGGAAGGGTCTGGAAAACTAGTTGCTTAAATTAAAAGGACAAATGGAAATTTCTACCATCTAAAGGAAGTAAATGTAAGAATCTAATTATTGGCTCAATTCAATGAGTGTTGTTTGTGGTAAAAGAGAATGGGACACATCAACTTTGACAATATGGTAAAGATCAGCTCTACTCATGCAGTGAGATATACCTAACATAACTAAGCCTACAAACATTTTATGCAAGGAGATTCAAATGGTAAATAAAACAAAGAAAAATTTCAAGAGCAATGAGTACTCTACTACAATACCATTGGAGCTAATTCACACTAACCTATGTGGACCTACAAGAACAAGGAATCAACAAGGAGAAAGTTATTTCAAGTTTCTTTTTTATAATTATTCTAGAATAATAGGTTACATTTAGAAGATTTTGATAAGTTTAAAATATTCAAAGAAAAAGTTGATAATGAAATGGATGCTAAGATCATATGCTTAAGGTCAGATAGAGGAGGTGAATTTACTTCAAATAAATTTAAAGTTTTTTGTGAAGATCATGGTATTAGGAGACACTTGTCTACCCCTAGGACCCCTTAGCAGAATGGTGTAGTGGACAGGAAGAGTAGGACTATACAAGAGATGGTTAGGGCTATGTTGAACGATGTTGATTTGCTTGATATGTATTGGAAGGAAGCAATTCACATTGCTTTCTATTTTCTTAATAGAGTATAGTTGAGGCTTAATAACACTAAGAACCCTTATGAGCTAGGGTATGGAAGGCCTCCTACTGTTAGATACTTCTGAATCTTTGGAAGAAAATGTTACACTAGGATAGATGAATAAAACCTTGGAAAGTTTGATTCAAGGTGCAATGAAGGCATATTTCTTGGTTACTCAACCAAAAGAAAGATGTACAAATAATATACAAAAAATATTGGGAAAGATGATTGAAAGAAAAAAATGTTAAGGTAGATGAAGAATTGTGTCAAATCTCACAAGAACTAGAGGTTTGTGGATCTGATATACATCCATACCTTGAAGAAGAAGATGAAAACTAAGAAGAGAGAGAATAGAAGAAACAAGAATAAAAAAAGGTTCCTAAGACTCCAGTAAAGTATGTGTAGAAGAACCATATGTAGATCAGATCATTGGAGATAAGAATGAAAGTGTTTTGACTAGAAGAAGGTTTGCTAAAGTAAGCGAGCAAGTGAATTTGTGTATACTATCAAAGGTAGAGCCCAATAACTTTGTTCATGCAATCAAAGATGATGGTTGGATAAAGGAAATGGAAGAGGAATTGAATCAGATAGAAAAGAATAAAACATGGGATTTGGTTCCTAGACCAACTGATTTAAGAATGTGAGGAATAAAGTGGGTGTTTCAAAACAAGCTAAATAAAGATGTTGAACTTGTAAGGAAAAAAGCATGATTTGTATGTAAGGGTCATTCACAAGTTGAAGGTATTCATTTTGAGGATACTTTGCTCCAGTAGACATAATGGAAGCAAAAGGATATTTCTTTCCTTTGTTACTCACAAGAATTTCAAAGTCTATCAGATGGATGTCAACTTAGCCTTCTTGAATGATGATTTAGGGGAAGAATTATACTTTGAGAAACTGAATGGTTTCTAGTTATCAGAAGATCTAGACATGGTATGCAGACCTAAGAAATCTTTGTATGGACTCAATCAAGATCCTACAGCTTGGCATGCTCAATTGGATAAGTACTTACTTCATAAAGGCTTCAAGAAAGGTACTACAAATAGAAATATTTGCATTAAGGAAGAGGAAGACAATATTTTGAAATTTGTTGTATATGTTGATGACATCATATTTGGTACAAATGATAACATGTGTAAGAATTTTGTAGAGATGTAGAAAGAGTTCAAGATGTCTATGATTAGTAAGTTGTATGTCTTCCTTGGGCTTCAAATTTTTCAACTATTTGATGGTATATTTATTTCTCAAGCTAAGTTTGTCAAAGAAATTTTGAAGAAGTTTGGCATGGAGGATTCCATAGTAGTAAGTACTCCTATGGTTACTGGTTGTCACTTGATCAAGATTCACCATTCTCTTGGCATTGATCAAACTCTTAATAGGTTTATTATTGGAGGTTTATTATACATGATTGCTTTTATACTTGATATTATGCATGTAGTATGTTTGGTTGCCAGATATCAAGCTAATCCTAAGAAAACTCATGAGAAGGGAATGAAAAGAATATTCAAATATTTGAAGGGAACTTTGGATTACGGTTTGTGGTATAAGGAGGATGATAAATTTTCTTCGAGTGCTTATACTAATGTAGGTTTGAAGGGAATGAAAAGAATATTCAAATATTTGAAGGGAACTTTGGATTACGGTTTGTGGTATAAGGAGGATGATAAATTTTCTTCGAGTGCTTATACTAATGTAGGTTGGACATGATGTGTGGATGAATGAATATGTACTACTTGAACTGCATTTTTCTTAGGAGACTGACTAGTCACTTAGTTCAATAAGAAGCAATACTGGGTATCCTTATCCAACACAAAAGATGAGTATACTTTGGATGAAGCATAATTTCAAGGATATCAAGGTATTGTGTGATAATACCAATTCAATTAAAATTACCAAGATGATGGTGATGCATTCAAGGACCAAACACATTTCTATCTAGTATCACTTTTTAAGGGAGAAGGTTGTAGAGAAAGAAGTCAAAATCGAGTATGTGCCTACTAAGGACTAGATTGCAGATATATTCACTAAGGCACTTTCAAAGGATACCTTGAGTATCTTCGATAGAAGTTAGGGGTTATTTCCCCTCCTTTTTCAAACTAGATGCATAGATGGTACATCTATTCAATGGGATAAATTCATGTCACATCATTTTCTTCTGGATTGATGTATGCTACCTCTCAAGGGTAGTAGGTAGTCAGTTGGTTGGTTTTTTTTTATGGGGGGATCATGTATAGTTGTTTGAAGGAGAAGAGAAATTAGTCAAATGGGGATAATGTGTTGATAATTTAAATGAAGATATTTTTTCCTTTTGTCCTTGATATCAAAGGGGGGGAATGTGTAGGTGTGTGTTTCCATCAATGGAAAAGGTGGAGATTGTTGGAATTGGTTATCATTAGTTTCAACACTTCGGGAGATTATTGTGATGTAAACACTTGGTGAGATTTTTGCATATGTTTGTGATATTAGTGTTTAAAATTGGTTGTCATTGATGCTTGTATCTACTCTCATTTTGGGTTGGCATTGATGCTTTTAGTTGTGGTGCTTTCAACTGTATGTTGTTGGTACTCTATGATGATATGTTCATCGGTGGATGTCATCCCTTTGATGTTTCTGATGTTCATGGTTGGATGCCATGCCTTGTTTGATGACAAGTAAAGATGTATTGAGTATGGTTGTTGTCAGTAGTGATGATATCATGATGATATATTAAGATAAGGATTAGAAGAATTAAGACGAGGATTAGAAGTAATGTTGAAGTTGGAGAGATTTTTCCAATGGTCTCTAATATTTTGTGTGTTCTCTCTTGTTTTTCATAAGGAAGTTTGTGTTGCTACAAGGAATATTTTTTCTCCACAAGTTGGTGATAGTTTTTTCTTCAAGAAGTTTCCTTGGAGAATATTTGGGAGAATGCTCTACATTCCTCCATGTTGGTGTCAACCACCGAGCCCAAGATGACAACCTACAAATAAATCTTCACAAAGAATGAGAGAAGAAAACACATATATTTCACCAAAGAAAAATAGGAGATGAGATAAATTACATATTGTACAAAGTGCCTTATAAAGGCGTGAAAATATGTGACGGGTGCACAACTACCCATCTCGGGGAAAAAACCACCTGGTGATTAAATAAATTGAAAAAAACAACCCCTAAGTTAACTTAAGAAAAATGTGAACTATAAAAAAATTCACTCTAACACTCCATTATTGAAGATATGATCTTGCAGTTTGGGATTGTGTGTTTTTTCTCTATGGATGTTACACTCCTATCTTTTTAGGTCACATGTTTTGTCGAGAAGGTTTATGGTGTTTACAGTGTAATGGCAGTTTTGTTGGTTGTCTGGACTAGTTTGAAAAATGCTCCACATTTCTCTATATTGAGTTTTTTAATCTTGTGACTAGGTGGATGTGCTATCACTACTCGTGTACTGTCTTAATTTAGTTTTAATTGGTTGAATTGCATAAGTTGGCCAGTTAATGTTTCATCTCATGCTTGTGTACTTTGTGCTTTTGGGATGAAGTGTTCTAATTTTTTTTGGTTTGCAATGGTTTTTTGTGGCATTACAGTGTGAAATAATTTTCTATAAGTGTTTTTGGATGTTCATGGAATATCTCTTTATGGTTTGTATGTCAATGGTTGATCTCCTTGGTACCACATATTATGTTGAGTTGGTTTTCTAGGAAATTTGAAAATATTTGGCCAAAAGGGGTTATTTTCTTAATCGTTCTATGTGCTTGGGGGTTTGCATCAACATTTGAGGTTGTGTTAAGATGTATTTGGGTCCTGACCTATCTTGTTGAGAACCGCACTAAGTAAATTCAATTCAAAGTGTGTTTTTGGTTTGACTAGTAATATGATACATGTTTCATCTACACATTTCCTTGTTTCCAACTTGGATAGATGTGTTCCACTGTGTGTGATTTGGGATCACTTTGGAAGTTGTAATAAGATTATTTTTTCTCCTCTATCCTTCAGATAGGATTGTATTATGTAGTGGTGGCCAAATTGCTGAAATTATTGTTTGTATTCATTTTTATCTAACCTATTTGATGGTTTGAGATCTTTTAGAGGATATAAATGCAAGAATAATTTAGTTGCAAGATGAGAGAGTGAGTGGCGATGTGTGATTATGGATTGGTAAAGTAGTAAAAAAGAAGAGTCAGATGTGCTTTAAAACCTCAGTCAATAGAGTATATTGTTGATAAATATTGTAATTACATATTTGCATGTATCCTACTATCAAAGAGTGAGTCTCTTCAATAGGCCCTTGTAATTTGTATCTTTCCTTGGGGTTGTGCACCTCAACAATGCAATTTCTTTCTTATCTTTCCCTAAGGTTGTGCACCATATCCTACAAGTCCATAGGAAATGAGCCTTAAACAACATTGTAATCTTTTGTAAGCAGTGAGATTCCTACATTGAGAGTTTTCTCTCCATCGTTTTTCCCTTCTTGGGTTTTCCATGTAAATCTAGTCTTATTTGTGCATCTATGTACATTGGCTTATCTTTCATTGTTTTTTATTTGATTTTTTTTTATATGTGTATAAGCTATTTATTTTGTTAAAGGTCTATATTTGCATATTATTGAACGGTTTAAGATCTAGAGGGTTTAATTTTTATAGATACCAATTCACCCCCCTCTTAGTATCTGAGTGTGTTCAACAAAAAGGCATGAAGAATAGAATATGGAAGAACATCCTATAGTTAAAAAAAATGGATACATACTCTTTGGTTCCCTAGTTGCAACACCTACCTATAGCATAAAGGAAATTGAAGAGTAGGAACTAGAGGAAACTCAACCTGTAGCATCTATTGAGCAACACCGACTTGAAGAGGATATAGAAACCCTAGCTTCTACTTAAATCCCTTCCAAGAAAAAGAAATGGAAAAGTGTGGCATCTACCTTTGAACCTATTAAGAAATAGAAAAGGCCTACACAATCAAGAAGGAAATCACATTTCCAGAGAATTGAAGTGCCTATGAAAGGGAAAGCTAAAAATACACAAGAAGATGTTATGATTAATATTGATATAGATTTTGAGGATAATATTCCTTATAGTGACATTAGAAGACCAATTGTGTAGCCAATGTATATGAGCAAGTAGACACCTAAAAATGTTCTAGATATATCACACATCTTGATTTCGCGTATTAATCGCATTTACTTCATTTTCACCTAATTCTTCTATTTAATTAAATATTTCCAATTATTTAGTTAAATTCAATTCATTCCCCTATTAATCGAATAATTAAGGTTATTTGATTAATTCATAATTTTCACACTAATAACCCCTCTTGATTAAATAATTTCCAATTATTTAATTAAAAATATTAATTCCCCTCATCCTCATAATTAAATGATTTCCATAATTGTTTAATTGGATAATTTTCCTCCAATCCTCTAACTTGCACAAAGAATATTCCCTTTTCAAATTCAAATTATTCCCTCCAATTTAAAATATCTCCAACCTATTTCCATAAAATAGGGCATATTTTTGGCTCTCATGAATCCTCAACCATTGATCCTTCTTGATCCACATTCACCTCCTTGATTTCCTCTCATCCATTGATCCTCAGATTGAATCTTGACCATTGATAGTAATTTCCAAAATATATAAAACAAATCCTCTCCTCTTCAAAAATCATTCACAATCTTCATAGCATCCTTACTCTCTAGAATTCTTAAGTCAGTTCTTGAGCATTTTAGAGTCTATTTTGTGAATCACATCCTCTCATATCAAGTTTTTGCAACACGGATTATGCATCCAATTGTGTAATCCACATCACAATTATACATCAATCCACAATGGGATTGAGGGTTTGCAATTTATAATTGTTTAATTACTTTGAATTATGTTCAAATTCTTCGATTAAACCTTTTGAATGTTTTGAAAATGAATTTCATTGAGTATGGGTTTGATTAATCTCTTAATTGTCTGAATTCTGAATGTTTTATGCTCTAATTGATTCATTCACGATTTCATTCATGCTTACTTAGTTCTCCTACAACATTTTTGCATACACAATGGGACCCATATCCCAAATTTAATCATTTTTGTAGAGTTTTTATCGGCCTTGCAAGTTACAAAGATAGTGTGACATTTCTACTTTTAATAGTTTGATGCCTTTGTTGAAGCTCGACGCATGTACAACTCAATTTTTGGAACCTTTGTTTAAAGAGCGATGCATCTACTTTTTTACATTATGTTTGTTTGTAGGCAATAGTGTCTCACCTTTGTCAAAACTTGACACCTTTGTAGAGTGTCGACACATCTATCTTTCATCAGTACAATCCCTTTGTAAGAAACCCATGCATATTTTCTAACTTTCTCTCTATTTTTCTTATAGGATAGTCTGACACCTTTACAGAAAGATCGATGCCTTTGCAAAAGGTTGACACCTTTGCAGATTGATAGTGTGGCACCTTTGTTCTAAATCTCAACACCTTTTTCAAGTAAATAGTACTTCTATTTTATAATGTTTTCAATTCAATCTTGAATTCTTTATGTTGACTAAACTTTAACAATTTTATGTTCTTTGACTATACATAACAAGTGTGCAACATGTGGCATTTGGTGGAAAATAATGCAAGAATTTACTAATGTTTTTGTTGTAGGTTTTTGACTTAATCTAGGAATTTTACATTTACATTTGGTGCACATAAAATTAATATCACATTTTAATTATTGCAAATAAAATGAACAAAACAAATTTTATTTTCCCCTGGTGCATTTAAAAATAATAATTCAACTTTCATATTTGATTTTGTGCTTAAAATTGAACCAACAACTTACACATTTCAATTTGGGATTAAAAAATTACCAACAACTTGCACATTTGGTTTGGTGTTTTTAAAATTGAGCCACATATTTGAATCCTTGGTGCACTTAAAAATAATTCTATGGTATGTTTAGTAAGTGGATGTGTGAGCATTCTCTTTCCTTGCACCTAGTATGATCTTGGAAATTAAAAAGATAATTCATTTGTATTTTTTTTGTACACCTTGAGGTATAGCTTTGTGTATGCTCTCCCCTCACGACTCCTAAGAACAATCTTGGAGACCAAAAGAAACACTATTTTTATTTATTTCAAAGTAGGAGACTTGTTTGGGGGCTCATCACCACAAGTTTTGATCTCAAGCATGTTTCCCAATGGGAAAATATAAAGGGGGAGAACAAAAGTTGTACCCCAAGAAGTTGTTGGCATCCTTCAAGCCAAGACCCATGACCCTCAATCTGTCGAGGTAGGGAGGTGATGAGTAGAGAGGATACGCCTCTTGACTTGAGTATAACGGATGAGATATTTGTTCACATCACACCCTTACTAAGAACCTATAAAATATAGAAGCCTAAGAGCCATTTGTAAACCATCAACTTAAAGTGGTGTAATGTATAAGGATCAATGCATGAAGTTACTTGTTATGTACTAACCTTTGTTGAGGTGAAATATATCCCTTGTTAGGATATTTTCCTTTCAAGGTGAGAGGTTTCAAGGTGGTACATGACCTTAGCATACTCTAGTCACACATTTATTGGATGGTATTCTATTATGCAAGCCTACTCTAAGTCAATAATATCAATATATCACTAAGTTAATTTGTATCTATGGTGTGACTTTATTGTAAATCTACCCATGATACCAATTAGCATGGTCTTGTTGAAGAAAACACATGAAAAGATTCCAAACATCCAATTGAGTCGGTACTATATGCTGTTTTTTGTTTTCTATCACTTTCCAGATCAATTAAACTTAAATCATAATTTAAAAAATTAAAACCCTAGGAAAAACTTGCAAAAAATTAACCTCTAAGCAAAAGTGATGCTTTTGATTTTCGTAGTGCAACGCCTTTGCATGTAAATTGATGCTTCTATTTTTATCAAAATAACACCTTTATTTGAATCTTGGTGCCTTTGCACATCTTAGCACCTTTCTTTCAAAGTAAAATAGGAATTTTGCATCTCGACACCTTTGAATCAACAATTTGATGCTTTGTTGCATCTAGGCCCCTTTTCATGCATTTTGATGCTTTTGTAGAGAATAGTTCGATGCCTTTGAAAATCAATAAAAAAACAAAAAACCCTAGTTCTTTCTAGATTCTGGCTTTTGACCAGAAAAAATTGTAAGACCTGAAATTCATGTAGAATAAACCTATAGTTGTCCTAATCATTAAAAATAGTGGCAAACCTACACATTTCCATTTTCATCTCACATCATTACTTCACTTTAAACTAATCTAAACATTGTTTTTCATTATTAGATCAATTCAACCCCATCACAAAGAGAAAACCAATCCATCCAAAAATAAACAACCTAGAAATTGACATAGCTCACTTTTGGATTGAATCTCTATCATCATCTCCTAGTTTAGCTTTTTACTTGAAAATTTGTCTTGTTTCAAGTGCTTAGTTGAATTAGTGTCAAAACATTGTGAGTTAAGTCACTTTGGAGTCATTATTTTGTATACACCTAAAAATGGTATGGATAATCTAATTAATTAAATACAATTTATTTGATTAATTGACCCCTTTAATTCATCTACTTATAAATAAATAGAAATATTTATTTATATAGTTCATATTTAATTCTTCTATCTTTATCATATTATCCTATCTTAATTAAATAAACAAATTTAATACTTTGTTTTATTTAATTATTATTACCAAATTCTTCTATAATTATATTTATTTTATCTTAATCACATCATCCCATCTTAATTAAACAAACAAATTCAATACATTGTTTTATTTAATTATCTATTTCTTCCATCTTAATTTAAATGAACAAGACTTTTGTCATTGGTTTTATTAAAATAAATATCCTTTTTTGCTAAATTGAATAAATCCAAATAATTCAATTAAAGCCTATTTCTATAGCTATTTCCTCTTTTCACTCATCATATGCACCAAAAAAATTAGATATTTGATATCTAATTAATTCAACTCAACCTTCACAGACAAATTTGGAGACAAATTTGAGACAAATTACAGGAAAAATTCTTCATCTTCTTCCATTTATTCTTCCTATCCTCTGCCTAAATGTTTTTGTGGGGAGGAACAATCTCCATAATCATCTCAGTCTTCTTCATCCTTCACCATTGAATCCTTCAAATCAAATCCAGACCTTTGTCTTGCTACCACATCACAAATATGTTCTCGGGAATCTATAAATACAACCTCTTTCTATAGGAAAAAGATCCCAACTTTTTGCAATCTTACTATGCAAAAATAGCAGTAGAGCAATCAAGCATTTGAGCAATAGCAATAGCAATCATTTTAGAGTCATACTCATGGATTTTCATTTAGCTGCACCTTAGCTTATAGTAGTTTGTTTTATCATTTTCATGTCAATGTCATCCACAGTATCATCAACATATCATTTAGCAATCATTACATAGGATTAGATTCCTGCATTTTACAATATCTCATTCTCTAGATTGTCATTTTAATAGTCACAATGCTTACACAATCTGAGAGCCACAGTGATTTAATAAATCTTTGGAGTTAGAGAGAAATAGGACAGCTTTGAGAGATTTCCTACTTTAATTAGAATAATTGTTATTTTAATCTCTTGATATAATGTCTTATTAGGTGTGTTTGTTATTCATTTACACATATTTTACTCACACATAAATTGGCACCCACCATGGGGCCGAAAACCCCATTTTTAACATCTTTTTTCTAAAAAGTATGCTTGCAGGTTTCTGATGTGTTTTGTTTTAGCGCAATCCAGAGTTTTTGTGGCACATATGACAAATACTTTAGCACTTCTGAGTACTATTTCAGTGCATCCATAGAATATTCTAGTGCATGCGACCCCTATTCCGGTGCATCCAAGTTTATGTTTCACTAGTCAAGGGGTTTTCCTTCAGCGCATTCACCCATTCTTTTAGTGCATCCATCAATTTATATAGTGCATAGAACTTTTATTACAGCACATCTAATAATTGTTGTGGCACATCTGAGTATTTTTGTATATTTTTAAAAATCTGAGGACTAATCACTCTTTTCTATGTTCTAGGTGCAAAATACACTTGTCAAAGATGATGGTCAGAAAAATTTACGCCGGTCAAAGATGAAAATTCACAAATTACTAATGGTGTTTGTAGGGATTTGATTTATTATTGTTTTTTCTTTGGTTAAGATAGTGCATCTAGTCTAATTAAAGAAATAGTTTGAAACCCATGTCTATTGTGTTTCAAAAGCAATAGGCTTATACACTCCCCTTAACTAGGTGATTAGAATGCTAGACTTGCTATCCTGCTTTATTAACACCTTTAGAAGGCATGTCGTAGTGGGAAAAAGTACTCACCCTATGGGAACAACCTAAGTGGGAACAACCAAACCAGGTTTTCCAAACCACTCTAATCAAAAGTCAATTTGGGGAAACCCACAATTCAATAAAAGTGTGTAAGATAACCATCCCCAAAATCTTTTTTCTAAAGATTGGGAGGTCTCCTAAGGGAGTTTATCATTTGTCACTCTGAATAGATACCCTATCTATGAACGTTAGTGTAGAATCCAACTATGTCAGTTCCCGAACACTTTTTATATCACAGTGCAAGGGGAGGGAAGAACTTTCCCCCAAGAAACTCACCATATAACTATCAGAGACCCTAGCTAAAAGTGGAGGATTCGACTTTGGTTAAGACTTGGGAAAGGAAAAAACACAGGCACCCTCTAGGGGGTGACAAGGCTGTGTCAGCTAACATAGTTGCAAGTTGTGGGCTGTGATATTCTAAGTGACCTTTTGAGATAGAAAAGTGTTTGAACTATATTATCTTGTGTTAAACCAATGGAAATTGAAAGGATCAGATTTTATTCTAGAATACACACTCTTTGTTTAATGCCTAGTGTTGGAAACAATGTTTACAAACTTTCATTTGTGTGTGTAAAGTCATTTTCAAAGCTATCATCCAATTATATCATCAAATTCCAAGATTTACAAGAAAAATACCCCTCCAAAGTCTTCATTGTTTAGAAAATTACACCCTAGAATTAATCTTTTTACTAAGAAAAAAATAGAACAAACGGACAAAACTATGACCACTCCCAGATTAGTGCATCTACCTTGTCTGATAGCTCATTTACCCAATCTTTCAGCGTATCTGTCATCTAAACAGTGCATACAAAAACTATTTTAGGGCATTTGTCATATCTTATAGCACATCTACACAATCTATCACATAATCTACTCAATATCTTGGCGCAACCAACCTCTGTTTTAGTGCATCTACCAAGTCTGTCAATGCATTTACCCAAATTTTCAACGCATACACCCTATTTTACAGTGCATCTACCCTATCTGACAACGCATGCACCCTGTCTTATAGTGCATTCGCATTTTGTTTTAGTGCATCTGAGGTCTATTATAGCACATCCACATAACAAAAAACTAGAGAGCTATTTTAAACTCCTATCAGACAATTGACATCAAAACTTAGATCTTTGTCAGAACAAAAAGGCATTTTCTCAATCCAACCAGTGTCTTAAACTTGGAAAAATAGGAACTTGCAAGTCAAACTCTTTCAAATTAAACCAAGATCTTAAAATTTTAAAGTGCCTTATCATCAAACACAACCCTTGATTATTACGTTAAGTTTCATTATCAGGATTAGTCATCCTACAATCACGAAACGAAGCAAAATAATCAGATTTTAACTTTGTCTCATCAATAGAATTTATCATTCTATTTGACTTCATTAATATCCATTAGCATTCTATTAGCTCTCAAAAATGCAGGTTGAATGCCTCAAGAGGCTGCCAATCTCTTGATACGTTTTAGGGTAATAGACAAGGTCAAGAGAACTCAACCTTCTACTCTTTAGGTGTTGCAAACCTAGGTGGGTGTACCTTTCTGAATGGTGCAGACTTAACTTGTGATTATCTTCTTAAAACAATTTGTTCACAATGGCAATGAGAGGTGAACAAATGAAATCCAACTTGAAAATAGTAACAATATTCTGATCTGAATCCTAAAATGAATGCTTGACTAATAGATGTAAAGAAAACTGAATAAGTTCAAATGATGAAGTGCAGAGACTAGTGCCTTGTTGGGTATGTGGAGTCAAATGAGATCAAGATGAGCAACACTCTCTGGATAAGACACAAATTATTTGGCATACATTTTGTTTATAACTTGTATAAACATGCAAGAATGTGATTACTAAGCTCTACTTGAATAATCCAATTGAATCTCTCCGATTACTGTGATTAACTAAAATGATTTAGTCTTTACTTGAAAGAACCAATCAATCGATCACACAAGTACAACAAGTGTGCAATGATAAATTGAATACAGACTTGTCATATCAATTTAAACAATCAGAAAGAATCCAACTTGGAGACAACTTAGCAATTCTCTTATTAAATTCAACAGATAACTGATACCACACATGTGCAACAACATCAATTGACATTCATAAATACCTCCATTTTAGAACATGCATCATAGCCTCTAATTTGATAAATTTATTGTTCTGTATCCATACAATTTGCCTACTATATCAGATAACTCATAATTGGTCTTGTTTTACAATTGCCAAAATGCCTATTTATACACAACCATTTGAAGAAAATATCATACTGAGATCTCATGTCGGCCCAACACAAAATTCGGGCTCCAATCGAGCTGGCAAGCAACTGTCATCCAAGCAGATACATGTCGGCCCTAATGTTTAAAACTCTGTTATTCACCAGTGTATAGTCGGCAAGACAACACAAAAGGTATGCCGAAGGAAAAATAACGTCAATCATTAATCATCCCACGCACTTGTATTTTTCTTTCGCCAAGACTGTCGACCTTCGGGGAGATGTCATAGAGACTACCAAATGTTATGTTGATATGCATTTCATTAATGTGTTTACCAATCGCCGAGACACGAGCATATCTCTCACCGACGCATTCCCTTTTTTTTACTCACAGTCGCCATAGCTCTCTGACATCAGGAAGACCTCTCGCAGACTTCACACTGCTTCACCAAAAATCCTTATCCATCCTGAATGTCACCATGACTTCCTGCTTGTTACACCGAAGTCAAAGAGTACCCCGAGTCATTGTGACTTTCATCCATCATGGAGACCTCACGCAAATTGTTTTAAGTTTCACCGAGAGCCCCCCATATAACTTCATGTCATTGCGACCACCCAACTATCCTACCGACAAGCCACCACTGCATTCCATTCAGCAAGACCCCAGGCTCCTCGCCAAGACCACACACCGAAACAAAAATTCACACTGAGCAATACCTTTTGTTACATTCAACTTTGCCAGGACCGCAAGGTTTTCTCACCGAAAAGGATACCCATCAAGCTATGGGCAAGACAAAACAATGTCGGGGAGAGGTTACATAGAGTGCCCAAGTTATACTGAATGCTCATAACCACCCTTGAGTGTCGCAGTAACATATGTATCTCCTATCGATGAGTGGCCATCATGTATATCATTGTAGCTTCCATCTGTCGGGGAGACCTCAAGTAGAGAGCACTTTGCTTTGCCGAAAGTCACCCCGAGATAACTTTTGATCGCCAAGAGAAGGAAACACCTACACCGACAAGGATCAACATTTTTTCCATCGACGAGACCGAAGGTCACTCGCCGAGACCTTACGGCGATCGCCCCAACCTATACCGATAGGTTCCTTTAATCACCGGTCGGTGTGACAAAGTGATATCGCTAAGACCTTGCATCAAAAAGAATAACTCTCACCGATGAACTACCATACACTGAGTCGAGGAGACATGTTGAAATCAGTAAGACACAACCCCGATAGCCAGGACATATGTCGATACAAGCCTCCACGGTCACTGAAACAATACAAAATTCCTACCGACATATCTGCAGTAAACAAATGTCAACATAGAAGCAACATGGGTCGGGGAGACAATGGGAGACCTATGCCGATATAGACGAAAATGTGGAAAACACATAGATAGATGATATAGGGGACAAATATGAGCCAAAATATGAGCAAAAAAATCATGAAATGAAGAAAATATGCATAAGGAAGGACTCATATGGAGACTTAGGGATATGAAAGATATGCAAAAATGTCAAACTTTAATATTTCCAACAGTGGCTCCATCTGGGGATGAATGATAGTGAGATCATTGCAAGGATCCAAAATCTTTGGGTGAGCAGGCCAGACACAAAATGATGAACCAGTGAGGATAATGGAAATGGAAATGAAACATGAAGGAAGGAATGCAAAATGAATGCAAGATGGAGATGAATGGAAAATGAGAGTGAAATGGAGATGGATGAAAACCTAAACTACTGTGCATGGAAAATAATTTTTAAGAGGATACACAAGAGTTGTCCATGCACTGGAAACCCTTAATCCTTTGTGCTGCTTAAGAGAAGAAAAGCTTCAAGAATTTCCCATGAACAGGCAATTCCTAATCTTCACCAGCCATGTTCTATAGATAATATGAGTCTTCACCCTTCTTTACAACAACAACAAAAGGTCCCAGCCAAAGAGCTTCAAATTTACCATGCTTACCTTTCTCCTGACACCTTGCATTCCACATCAACACCAAGTCATTTTCTTCAAATTTTCTATTCTTTTCCTTCTTGTCAAATAGATACTTCATCTGTGCCGGTAACTTCATGTTTTCACTTTGGGCCTCTCTCCTTACTTCATCAAGTTTAGCAAGCTGCTCCATTCTGTCTTCCATGGGTTCAAGAACTTCCAAATCTTCCTATAAGACAAACTTATAGACTGGTAACAAATTCTACAGAGGCATCCTAGCCTGTGCTCCATACACTAATTCAAATGGAGATTTTCCAATTGCCTTTTTCACAGTGATCCTATCAGCCCATACAACTAGTTTTAATATTGAATCCCAAGCCTTCTTGTTCTGTCCTAACACTCTCCTTATAATCTTCAAAAGACTCTTATTGATGGACTCTGCTTGACCATTGGCTTGTGGATGATAAGGTGTTGCATAAGAAATAGTAATGCCATACTTATCACAAAAGATTTTGAATTCATCTGATCTGAAGCACATCCCATTGTCTGTGATTATCCTTAATGGTGTACCAAATCTAGTGATAATGTTGTCCATCAGGAAATTAGTTACAACTTTACTTGTAGCCTGCTTGGTTGGGATTGCCTCCACCCATTTTGTAAAATAATCAGTGGCAACTAGTATCCATCTATGTCCTCCACTTGACTTCTCCTGTATCTCTCCAATGAAATCAATTCCCCACTGGTGAAAAAGGGCATCAGCCTGCAAAGGTCGAAGTGGCAAAGCCCTCTGATACTTCAATTTTCCAGAAAACTTTTGGCAAGCTTCACATTTTCTCACATGTGAAAAAGAATCATTAAAAACCTTTGGCCAAAAATACCCAGCCCTGAGAATTTTGTGTGCAGTTGTCTTTGTTGAATAATGACCTCCACAAACTCCTTCATGCATTTCCTTCAAAACATGCCTAGCCTGTGACTCATCCAAACATAACAACAATATGTCATCCCTTTTTTTCCAAAACAGATCACCATCCATAAAAACATATTTGGATGCCTGCAACTTCAAAGTTCTCCTCTTATTGTCACTCAATCCATCTGGACACTTCATCTATCTAAGATAATGCATAACATCAGTATACCAAGGAGTGTGCTCAATGCTTGCAATTGCAGTTCCTTCTTCTACATTACATGACTTGCTTCAATATTTGATTTTGCCATCAGCTTAGCCAAGCCTTGACCTCTTACTAGCTTAGTGATATGTATCTCCATGTCAAACTCTTGAATCTTGTTGATCCATCTGCATCTTTTCCTTGTAACTTCAGACTGTGTCAGAATATCCTTAACAGCAGCATGAGGGACATAAGCAGTCACCTTTACTCCAACAAGATACGATCTGAACACCTTTGTGGCCTTTACTAATGCAAAAGCCTATTTTTCCATTATGTCATACTTCAATTCAGACCCCTGTAATGATTTACTAAAGAAAGACACAGGCTGTTCATAACCACCTTCATTTTTCTATAGCATAACAGCAGCAATAGTATGCATTGAGGAAAATAATTTTTTTTGAAAAGGCTTTGTAAAATTTGGAGACTTAAGAACAAGAGCCTCTTTGATAGCCCTTTTGATAGACATAAAAGCATCCAAAGCTTCAGTAGTCCAATCCATTTTTTGTCCTTTCTTCAACATTTTTGATATGGGCTTAATGATCTTAGCAAAATTAGAAACGAATCTTCTGACAAAATTAATTTGTCCAAAGAAAGATTGTATTGCTTTGACATTTTTGGGAATAGGAATTTTATCATTAGCTTCCACCCTCTCAGGATCTATTCTAATTCCCTCTTTTGAAACAATATGCCCCAAGAGCTTACCCTCTATAACTGCAAAATGACATTTCTTTGGATTTAAACTAATACCATATTCAAGAGCTTTAATAAATACCTTTTCAAGGTGTTGCACATGATCTTCAGCTTTCTTTGAATAAGCAGTCAATTCATCTTGATACACCACCATGATAACATTAATCAAATCTGTAAATGCCATGTCCATGGCTCTTTGGAAAGTCGTTGCAACATTAGTGAGACCAAATGGCATTCTTATGTATACATATGTTCCCCAAGGAGTGGTGAATGTTGTCTTGTATTGCTCAGATTCTTTGACTTTGACCTGATTGTACCCAGAAAACCCATCCATCATAGATAACAGCTCACAGCCTATCACCTTATGCAATATTGCCTCCATGTTGGGTAGAGGATAATTATCTTTGAGAGATGCCACGTTTAGATTTCTGAAGTCCACACACAATCTGATATCACCATTCTTCTTCCTTACAGGAACCAAATTAGAAACCCATGTTGAATGCCTGATTGGTTTGATAATTCCTCCATCTCTGAGCTTTGTCAATTCTTCTTGCATTTTAGGCTCCAATGTTGGATTTATAGGCCTTTGCTTCTGTCTAAAAGGCTTGGCGTCTGGCTTCAACGGTATTTCATGCTGAAATAAATCTTCCCTGTATGCTTTCAGATCTTCATAAGACCAAGAAAAAATATGCTTGTAGTTTCTTAGCAACTCTATCAGCATTCTTCTAATTGTAGGGCTGATCTTCTTTCCAATGTATACCTTTCTTAGTGCTATCTAAGTCCCCAAGTTGAATTCTTCAATATCTTCTCTTCTGACTGGCATTTGTTTTATTAGAGATCTATCATTTCCGTCATACACCCTTTCTAGTGCCACTAATCCTTTAGGAAGCTTGTTTGTTTTGAGCTGTAAGATCTCCTTGCCAAACACAGTTTGTTTCCCATCTACTTCCTCAACAAAAGCATTGAAATCAATTTCCTGGGCCTCATATTGATCTATACAATGAAGAAATTTCAAAAGATCAGCATCATCATTGAAGGCCTTGTCTTGAACTCAATCTGTGATACCCCAGCCAATGTGATATCATCTCTTTTCAGTGCCACATTTGCTAAAAAATCAGCCATTATGTTCTTTGATCTATCAATCCACTCAATTGAAAATGCATCAAACAATTCGATTGTATCCCATACAGCATTCCTATATTGTTTTAATCTTTTGTGCTTTGCTATATATTTTGATTTGACTTGTGAAACAACCAACTCAGAATTGCCCAAAACAGCCAGCAACTTAATCTTGTGTTTCACAGCTATGTTCAAGCCTGTCAATAAAGCTTCATACTCTGCCACATTGTTTGTACATTCAAATGCTAATAGAAAAGAATATTTAAAAGTAATATCTCCAAGCGAAAAAAATACAATCTGAGCTCCATTACCTTCTTGGCTACAGGCTCCATCAAAATACATCTTCCAAAAACCATTGCAAATTTGTGCAGCATGTTTTTCAATTGGATCACTATTAGTTAATTCTGGCTGAGCTGGTTCAATCTTAAAACTTCCAAGATCAACATCACAGAAACAATAGATCTGATCTTGAGGCACACAATCAATAAGCTGGTTCATTCTTGGCTCTCTATACAACTTGACTTCCTGACCATTCACTGGTATTGTAGCATAAGATAGATCAAATTGAACGTTTCCACCAACAGTTGTTGTCCACTACCTTAAAAAAAGCATTCTGAATTGAGGAGTATCAATAACTATTATATCTATATTATAAGCCACTTGTGGATAAGTAGCTAGTTTGACTTCAACACCTCTCATAATGCCTACCACAAGTACAGGTCTGTTATCCATTGCATAGCACTTCCCTTCATATGTATCAACACACAAGCCCAGCTACTTCATAACACCTATTGGCATAATATTTATAGCAGCACCAAAATCTATCATGCAGTTCCTCAACAATTTATTATTTATAAGCAATGTGGTGAAGAATGGATCCACTTGTGGGGAGGTTGTTAGAACATCACCCAAATAGACTTCTGATTTATTTAACTTTTCCTACCTATTGAATTCTTCAGAATTCATATATTTTTCATTTCCATTTGTAATCAATTGAACAACATTATCTCTGTACTCCTTAATTTTCATCAATTCAAGTAGTGGAACAGACATTTTTACCTGGGATAACACCTGTGTCAAGTCAAAAGAAGAGCTCTCCATCCTAATAGTCTTCTTTAGTTCTGATGTTTCTCCCTTGTTTTCTTCTTTTTCTTTTTTATTAGGCTGATCGGAATTTTGCATCTCCTTGTGTAATTCTTCAACTTTCTGCTTTTGGATAGGCCTCTCTCCATTTTTACCAGGCTGTTTATTTTCTGGCTTTTTCATAAGTTCTTGCATTGCTTTCTGATCTTTCATGAAAATTCCCCCAGGCACGCCCTCCATCTCATTTACTTTTTTGTTTCTCAACCAGTATTTACTTCTTGCTTCTTCAACTGCTGCAACAGTGAGTCTTTCTATTTCTTCTTTGGTGAGTTTTCTAATATTACTTTGAGCAGGCACCTCATCATAATGTGGCTCAATATAATCCTCCTCACAATCTTCTTCAGAGTCATAGAATATCTGTTGTTCAGCCATATGGACGTTGTACTTCTGATTTGAAACATCATATTCATAACATTCATCCTCGGAAGATGAATACTCCTTCTTAGTGTGTTAAAAGGTATTTGAAGTCAAGTAGACCTTGTGATCTTCTCCATTATTTTCCATCAACATTCCCTCTTCTTGCATTCTTTGAGCTACAACACAATAGTCTGGAGAATGTGGCTGATTACAAACTTCACAAAAGTAATTATTACTCGCCATGTAAGTTCCCTTCTTGCTTAATGGATCAGGAGTTTCTTTATTTCTAGGCCTAGCTGATATAGGTTTCCCATCTTTCCAGTCTGTATTGTAAGGCATATCATGCAATCTTGGCCTTTCATTCCTGTTCTCATTTCTGTATGTATTTTTTTGTCTGTATTGATAACTATTGTTTTGTTGAGAAGGCCTTGGATTGTCTCTTTTATTAGTTATACCAACAGCCTTCCTGTTGTTTTCAATTGCCAGTGCTATCTTTTGTGCTTTAGCCAAATCTCTTGGGGATCTACTTCTCAGTTCATACCCTATCTTAGGATCAAATGCATTTAAATAAACACTCAATGCAACAGAATCTGGCAACCTTGATCCAGGAGGTACTTTAGTATGCAACTTGTTGAACTTTCAGTTGAAATCATAAATTGAATCATTCTAATTTTTCTGAATTCTCATTAATTCATGAAGAGCTACATCTGGAGCATTTTGATTCCCATATTGCTCTAAGATTTTGTCTTGAAATTCTTGGAGATAATTAATTGAGAATGCTGGCAGGCTGTTGAACTAATCCCTAGCATCTTCAAGAAGTGACATCATGAACAGTTTCATGTGTAAATCTTCATAAGGCATACCTATGTCCTGAATGAAAACATTAAAACTCCTTAAATGTTCTTCAGCTGTGATTGCATTACTCCCTGTACATTTGGGCACCATATTACTCCAACTGCCATCCATAGGGTAAGGATACAACTGAAAACCAGCTAAATCAAACTATCTGATATGGTTGCATGCTGGTGAGGGGGAGGGATAGGTGGATGTTGATACTAATGCATGTGATTATTGTACTATGCATTATGATGTGGGATATAATTATGACCAGGAGGTGGATACATACCTGTATGTTGTGTAGGAATGTGAGGTGGATGATTTGGCTGCTTGTAGTGATTCCCTATCTAATTTTGAGGAGCATTCTGTTGATTGGAGGGCCCTGCGCCATGATCACCCTGCTTGTGAGGCAGGACATACTTTAGGCCACTAGCCGTCTGATCAGTAATTTGGGCTTTCTGCAATTTCACCTCTTGTTCCGTTATCTTTTTCTCTTTTAGTTCCAACTGTGCTTTTACTTCATCAGGAATCGAGAGCTCATGGTTTTCTTTAAGAGTTTTGTGATTACCCTCCATCCTTTGATCATATTCATGCTAAATTTTGAGTCGTTCAGGCTCAAGTCTAGCTTCAAACTCAGCCTATTTCTTAGCTTCAAGCTCAGCCTATTTCTGAGAATCATGAAAAGGAAAAGGATTTCTTTGATCATCAGGGGTACAAAGTTCTGCACTTGAATCATCTCTTCATGTATCAAAGCAATTATATGTTTCACCCTGTGCTCTTGGTGCTTTACCCTTGTTTGTTATGCACATGTCCTCATTTATCCTCTTTCCTTTATCAGCTTTGTCATCCTTGTGTGTCCACTTACTGTTATCAGCAGGGGCTCTAGTATGACCTCCCCTGTACTGAGATCTTCTTCCATTCATGATGAATAGCTACAAAATTTTTGTCAGAGTCGCCACTCACTTTTATCAAAAATGAGAAAAGGTTTGATACTTTTTATTCCCAGCGGAGTCTGTGCGAGATTTCTAACTCTATGATTAAGGCCTTGATTCTGATTGTTCCCCAGTAGAGTCACCAATTTGTTAGCTCTCAAAAATGTAGGCCGAATGCCTCAAGAGGCTGCCAATCTCTTGATACATTTTAGGGTAACAGACAAGGTCAAGAGAACTCAACCTTCTACTCTTTAGGTGCTACAAACCTGGGCAGGTGTACCTTTCTGAATGGTGCAGACTTAACTTATGATTATCTTCTTAAAACAATTTGTTCACAATGGCAATGAGAGGTGAACAAATGAAATCCAACTTGAAAATAGTAACAATATTCTAATCTGAATCCTAAAATGAATGCTTGACTAATAGATGTAAAGAAAACTGAATAAGTTCAAATGATGAAGTGCAGAGACTAGTGCCTTGTTGGGTATGCGGAGTCAATGTAGATCAAGATGAGCAACACTCTCCGGATAAGACACAAATTATCTGGCATACATTGAGTTTACAACTTGTATAAACATGCAAGAATGTGATTACTAAGCTCTACTTGAATAATCCAATTGAATCTCTCTTATTACTATGATTAACTAAAAGGATTTAGTCTTTACTTGAAAGAACCAATCAATCGATCACACAAGTACAACAAGTGTGCAATGATAAATTGAATACAGACTTGTCATATCAATTTAAACAATCAAAAAGAATCCAAATTGGAGACAACTTAGCAATTCTCTTATTAAATTCAATAGATAACTGATACCAGACATGTGCAGCAACATCAATTGACATTCATAAATACCTCAATTGAAATTCATAGCCTCTAATTTGATAAATTTACTATTATGTATCCATACAATTTTCCTACTGTATCGGATAACTCATAACTGGTCTCATTTTACAATTGCCAAAATGCCTATTTATACACAACCATTTGAAGAAAATATCACACTGAGATCTCATGTTGACCCAGCACAAAATTCGGGCTCCAATCGAGCTGGCAAGCAATGGTCATCCAAGCAGATACATGTCGGCCCTAATGTTTAAAACTCTGTTATTCACCAGTGTATAGTCGGCAAGACAACACAGAAGGTATGCCGAAGGAAAAATAATGTCAATCATTAATCATCCCGCGCGCCTTTATTTTTCTTTCGCCAAGACTGTCGACCGTCGGGGAGATGTCATAGAGACTACCAAATGTTATGTCGATATGCATTTTGTTAATGTGTTTACCAGTCACTGAGACACGAGCATATCTCTCACTGACGCATTCCCTTTGTTTTACTCATAGTCTCTGTAGCTCTTTGACATCGGGAAGACCTCTCGCAGGCTTCACACTGCTTCACCGAAAATCTTTATCCATCCTGAATGTCGACGTGACTTCCTTCTTGTTACACCGAAGTCAAAGAGTACCCCGAGTCGCTGTGACTTTCATCCATCGTGGAGACCTCACGCATATTTTTTTAAGTTTCACCAAGAGCCTCCCATATAACTTCATGTCGTCGCAACCACCCAACTGTCCTGCCGACAAAGCCACCACTGCATTCCATTCAGCAAGACCCTAGGCTCCTCGCCAAGACCACACACCGAAACAAAAAGTCACACAGAGCAATACCTTTTGTTACATTCAACTTTGCCAGGACCGCAAGGTTTTCTCACCAAAAAGGATACCCATCGAGCTATTGGCAAGACAAAACAATGTCAGGGAGAGGTTACATAAAGTGCCCAAGTTATACTGAATGCTCATAACCACCCTTGAGTGTCGTAGTAACATATGTATCTCCTACCGATGAGTGCCCATCATGTATATCATTGTAGCTTCCATCTGTCGGGGAGACCTCACGTAGAGAGCACTTTGCTTTGTCGAAAGTCACCCCAAGATAACTTTTGATTGCCAAGAGAAGGCAACACCTACACCGACAAGGATCAACATGTTTTCCATCGGCGAGACAGAAGGTCACTCGCCGAGACCTTACGGAAATCACCCCAACCTATACTGATAGGTACCTTTAATCATTGGTCGGTGTGACAAAGTGATATCGCTAAGACCTTGCATCGAAAAGAATAACTCTCACCGATGAACTACCATACACCGAGTCGGGGAGACATGTTGAAATCGGTAAGACGCAACCCCGACAGCTAGGACATATGCCAATACAAGCCTCCACGGTCGTCGAAACAATACAAAAGTCTTGCCGACATATCTGCAGTAAACAAATGTCAACATAGAAGCAAATGGGTCGGGGAGACAATGGGAGACTTATGCCGATATAGACGAAAATGTGGAAAACACATAGATAGATGATATAGGGGACAAATATGAGCCAAAATATGAGCAAACAAATCATGAAATGAAGAAAATATGCATAAGGAAGGACTCATATGGAGACTCAGGGATATGAAAGATATGCAAAATTATCAAACTTTAATAGTTCCAACACACTCATCCAAAAAAAATATCAAATTTTAGTGAAAATAACAACACTTGTATTCTAGTTTTGACACGGTTACAAAGGTAGAAACTTAGAGAAAAAGAAATTGAAACACTAAATACTATGGCTGAAGAAAATACCTTTCATAGATTCCACCAAAATGACAGTAATGAAATAACCCAAGAGGATATACAAATGGAAAAAAAAGATCCTAACTTCCATAAATTTATGGAAAACAATTTAGAACAAGATATGGAAAAATGCCTTTTGATGTTAGCTGAACTAGGTGCGAAACTTCCAAAGAACTTTGACATCAATCGACTAAAAGAAACACTTATAGCAGCTGAAATTGAACCACAAAACATAGATCAAGTGAATGTCCTAACACATCAAATGAAAAACTTGCAACAAAAACTTCAATATATGCAAAAATGGACCACAAAAAGGTACTCATTACAGGAAATTTGTCCCTATCCTTTTGATCCAAGTGTAGACATGATACCATTTCCTAGACATTGCAATTTCCCAAAATATGACAAGTACAATGGTAAAACTGATCCAATTGATCATGTGAGGGAATTTAGAACCATGAGTTTAGAATTTGCACAAGAGGAAACTTATCTAATGAGGTTATTTCCAAGAAGCATAGGAGGTCAATATATGGAATGGTTCTCTAAACTATAGCCAGGAATTTGATCTTTTGAAGAACTAGTCAATAGGTTTATCTCACAATTCTCCTATAATATTCAACATGAGATAACAATAAATGACCTTTACAATACCAAAAAAAATAAAGGTGAAACATTCCTCTCATTTCTACAATGATGGTGAAGGTTATTTGCTAGGTATCCTCGTTCTATACCTGAAGAGGAAAAGATGGAACTTTTCATTGATAACCTAATTGATGATATGAGTTATAGACTTGAACTAAAATGCCCACCTAAATTTGAGAAAGTGATTGAAAATGGGCTCAAGATTGAAGAAGCCTTGGTCAAAAGAGGGGTAATAAAACATTACAATGAAGGATGAAACAATACAAAGTCCTTGAATCACTATAACAACAATGATAAACCCAAGTTTTGGCAAAAGAATAGAAATATTGGTAACAATGATGCTACAAATGAGACACAAAATGCGAAACCGGTATTTAATTTTGTAGGAACTACTGCAAAGACCAATCAAAACAATGACCAAAACATCAATCAAAGTGTCAATCAAAACAACAATCAGAACAATGGAGAATCTAAACCACATTCATATCAAAAACCATCAAATCAAAGAAGATTCACACCATTGGGACAAACACTAGAATCAATGATGAGAGAATTTCTTACACATGGACTTATCACATTACCTGAAGCAAGAAATTGGGAACCAAAAGTAAAAACATCTTGGTGGAATGACACAGACTATTGTGACTTTCATAAAAATAAAGGACATAAAATGAATGATTGTATGCAATTGAAACATCTAGTACAAGATTTGATAGACAACAAGAAAGTATTTGTAGAAGGACATCAAACAAACAATGATCATAGTGTGTTTAAAAATCCTTTACCAAATTATGAAAAGGGAGAATCTTCCTCTGCAAACAGCCAAGGTAAAAATGTAAACTACATTTATGACAACAATATTCATTGTATTTATGAGGTTGAGGAGAATGGTGTCGCTGATAATCAAATTGATAACATTGGAATCAATGACATCATATCACTAAATCTAATCTCGAACATGGTCACATCCAACAATCAGATCAATGTCATAAAAATCAAGGAAAAGCAAGATTACCAACCGGTCAATGTGACAAGGGGGAAATCCAAGGTAATATTGAAAGGAGTTGCATCTAAAAACACTGCTACCCCTTCAAATAAATACAACATAGTTGATCAATTGCAGAAAATACCAAACCAAATAGCAATATTAGAACTCCTTAAAATCTCACCATCTCATAAGGAGGTTTTGGAACAAGCTCTTGTGGCCACAACAGTACCCAATAATTTGGATGTTTTCCAATTCTAGGCTATGGTGGGACACTTAACCATGCCTCACTTCCTATCATTTTTTGAACAAGATGATGTATCACTTAATCATCCACACAATGTTTCCCTTCATATTAAATTCTTAATCCACAAACACCATGTTAAGCCTGTCCTGATAGATGGGGGGGCTGGTTTAAACATTTACACTTTAAAATTGATTCATGCACTAGGATATTTTGATAATGCTATTGATGCTAGGAGGAAAATAATAATAAAATCCTATAACGAAGAAGAGAGATCCTCCAAGGGATTGATCATTTTTCCTATTCAAGTAGGACCAATCGTGAAAAATATAGTTTTCCAAGTGTTAGACAAAGAGATGGCATATAATATACTCTTGGGACATCTTTGGATTCATGAAATGAAAGCAATGCCTTCAACTTATCATCAGTGCATAAATTTTCTTGTCAATGGACAAGAAGTCACTATTTCAGCTAACTACAATAATCCCCAATCTTGTAACACACTTAAAATATCTCAAGACACGTTGGTGCCCCATAATAGGGAGGAAAACACTTCCAGTTCATCCAACAGTGAAAGGAAACTAAACATTGTATCTAAATGGGTTGAGAAAAAGGACCAGTCAAAAGAGATAAGTGTCATTGACTCCACTTTATCAAACAATGAAGGTCAACTGAATTCTCTATCACAACAATTCAAAGAAAAGATCCAATTAACAGACAAAGGAATGGGAGAGTATTCCATTGGGAAATCTCTATGTCTTTCACAGTTGTTGCCATCCCCAAGATCATATGGGCAACTGTCAACATTAACACAAAAATCATCACAACCTACCATGGTTTTAGATGATAGATTTATAAAGGAAGGTACTTTAGAAGATTAATCTAAAGATAAGGCCATCCTCAATTGGCTCTACAAAGATGAGGAAGCATCTACATCGACAACTATCAACATAAAGACAGATCAATATGGAAAGGGAAAAACAATATTAGAGAAAATGGGGTATGAAGGACAAGGACCTATTGGAAAAATAAAAGAGGGAATTGTAGAACCCATTCAACCTCTCACACGTTTATTAAAAGACAAAACAAGACTAGGTTATACAGGGGAAATAAAAGAAGAAAAAACTCATAGAGTTGTTGAAAGAATCCTTCAAATGCGAGATAGCTCTGAAATAGATTCTAAGGAGTATGAGTGGGATTATTTATCAAAACTATCATACAAGTACATACAAGTTGATGTTATAAAATAGTATGCACCCACACATGAGGAGGGACAAAGCTCAGGGACTAGACCCCTTGTATTTGGATCTCAAAATATCGATGACTCAAGTGAGGATGGAAAGACATCGAGTGAAATAGATGACTTGGAGGAGATTAATATCATAGACCTTGACATCACTATTGACAACCTTAACAACATGGCTAGTAGAACCCTCACTACCATTGACCTTAACCAATCTAATGATGTTTTACCCTTAATACATCCTGAACTTATCAACTAGGAACCAACTGAACTTATTGATGTACCTATCTTTGTGAATGATGATGCTATCGTTAATTTCCTTTGTTGTGACACATCTGACACAAGTTCTACTCATGAATCTTATAAAAATGCTTTGAATTAGGAGGGTGTCAAATCTTCCAGTGGAAAAATTGAAAATAGGAATAATGGATCTAATGGTGAAAACCATTCAATCGCATCATTAGATCTCAAAAAAGTAAAAATAAAGAATGCATCTGACAGTGAAAACCTCTCTGAGGAGCCAAAATATGGGAGATTTGACACCCTTCCAGAACACTATCATGAAAGATCATTAGTATTGGTGGAGCCTACACATTCTATCAATATTGGCAAGATAGAAAAAGAAAAAACTCTACATCTGGTGGCATCTATGACTAAACACGAAAAGCCTGAATTCATCAAGTTATTTTAGGATAGACACATTAACTTTGCTTGGTCTTACTCTAATATGCCAGGGTTAGATCTAGATCTTCTAATGTATCATTTATCTCTACCATCTTGGACAAAAATAGTGAAACAAAAACTAAGCAAAATGCATCCACATATCGCCTTGTTGGTAAAGGAAGAGCTGAAAAAAAATTTAGATGCAAGATTCATCGGATCTATTGATTACACTGAGTGGATTTCAAATATTGTACCTATTTCTAAACCAGATAATAGTATCAGACTATGTATTGAATTCAGATATCTTGACAAGGCATTCCCAAGGGATGATTTTCCTTTACCAAACATTGACATTATTGTAGACTTAACAGCAGGACATGCCATGTTATCACTAATGGATGGCTTCTCATGTTACAACCAAATCAAAATAGCACCAGAAGATTAGGAGAAAACAACATTCACATGTCCATGGGGCAGATTCTGCTAGAACGTCATTCCCTTTGGGTTGAAAAATGCAGGGGCTACATATCAATGAACAATGACCACCATTTTCCATGACATGATACACACCTTTATGGAGGATTATGTGGATGATATATTAGCAAATTCATATACTAGACAAGGACATATAGAGATCTTGGACAAAATATTTACCAAATTAGAGAAGTTCAATAACAAATTAAATCCTAAGAAATGTGTGTTTGGTGTTACATCAACATAGCTCCTAGGATACATAGTTTCAGAAAAGGGAATCGAAGTGGATCCCGCTAAGGTCAAGGCTATAATGGAAATTCCACCACCAAAGAATATCATTCAACTATGGTCTCTACAAGGCAGGCTACAATCAATCAGGAGATTTATCTCCCAATTAGTAGGAAAAAGTCATCCATTCAATCATTTGCTACATAAGAATGTCTCTTTCAAATGGGATCAAGGGTGTGAAACAAATTTCAATCAAATAAAGCAATACCTGATGTCACCACCCATACTAATGCCACCTATAGAAGATAGACCATTATTACTATACATTGCAATAACTGAGATTTCTTTGGGTGCTTTATTAGCATAGGAAGATCCTATGGGAAAGGAACAAGCTATCTATTATATCAGTAGGACTCTGAATGGTTATAAGATAAATTGCACCTTCATTGAGAAAGATTTTTTAGCAGTGGTATTTGCTACCCAACAATTGTGGAATTACATGTTAACCCACACAGTCTCATAACAAAGATTGATCCATTAAAATATTTACTCAGCAAGGCTTCCCTAACAGGAAGACTAGCCAAGTGGGTCATGATCTTAAGTGAATTTGACATCTAGTATGTAGATTGAAGAGCCATTAAGGGTCGGGTGATAGCCGATCAGTTAGCAAAAGCTCCACTACCAGATAATCATCCAATGAACATTGAGTTTCCTAATGCAGACATTCTTACTATGACAACACAACAATGGTTGCTTTATTTTGATGAGTCATACACACATGGATCAAGTGTGAGAATTCTATTTGTTACACCTCTAGGATATACCATCCCAAAGTCCTATAGACTCATGTTTCCATGTAAAAATAACGTCGTTGAATATGATACATTAATCATTGGCATAAAAGTGGTAGTTGAATGGAAGATCACAGAGCTACAAGTATATATGGAGATTCACAACTAGTCATTTATCAAGTAAATGATGATTATCAAACCAAAGATGAGAAGTTGAAGCCATCTAAGAAAATGATGGATGATTTCAAAATTACTATGTAGATATCAAATTTGAACAAATTCCAAGGGAAGAAAACAAAGTTGTTGATGTTATGGCAACAATTACTTCTCTCTTGCAGATTCTAGAAAAGCGAGGTCGTTATTAGTTTATGGTGTTTCTTATCTTACTTATGATAATCCCAAATCTGAAACCATATGCCATATAGTTGACGTTGAACCCTCAATATATGGAAAGACCTATGCTTACCTAAAGGACAATATCCTTCCTCCCGATCTTTCTAGAAACCAGAAATGCAACTTCATCCGCCAAACTGCATGGCATACCTTAATTTTCGACATACTTTACCATCGAGGTCTAGATGGTACTCTTCTCCGGTGTCTAGAACATAACGAATTTGAGACAACCTTACGTGAGGTTCATGAAGGTATTTGTGGAACTCATTCAAAGGGACTAACCATAGCAAAGAAACTCCTCCATTTAGGGTATTACTAGTCGAACATGGAGAAGGAGTCTTTTCAGTTTGTTAAGAGGTTCCAGAAATGTCAAATCCATGGAAACATAATCCACACGCCAGCACAGGAATTACAACCATTTACTTCAACATGGCCTTTTGGTCAGTGGGGACTGGACTTGGTAGGAAATATCAATCTGTCTTCATCCAATGCACACAAATTCATAATCACAGCCACGAATTACTTTACAAAGTGGATAGAAGTTGTCCCCTTGATAACAATCACTAGAAAATAGATTTCTTCTTTCATACTGAATTACCTCATCTGTCAATATGGTATTCCACAATCTATTGTCACAAACAATGGTAGACATTTAAAGAATCAGGATGTTCAAGAACTATGTGAGAGGTTTCATATCCAACATCATTTTTCAACACTATAGTATCCTCAAGGAAATGGCCAAGCAGAGGCCTCGAACAAAACTATTCTAAAAATCCTGAAGAATATTGTCAACGATGTTGGACATGATTGGAATGTTCAATTAAATCCTGCTCTTTGGGCATACCAAACCAACATCATAACACCTATAGGAGCTACACCATATGCCTTGGTATATGGATCATAGGCCATACTACCTATTGAGGTTGAGATACCATCACTTTGTGTGTCACTAAAGGGAATTATTTCAGATGAGGATTATAGAGTGTCTAGACTTCAAAAGCTGGAACTGTTGGATGAACATCACCAAAAAGATGTGGACCATTTGAAGGCATATCAACAAAGGATGTCTAGAAGCTACAATCATAGAATCAAACCTAGAACATTTCAGGTTGGTGACTTGTTCCTAAAAGAAAATCCTCGAAATCAATAGGATAGAGAAAAGAAAGGGAAATTTCAACCTAACTAGCTAGGTCCTTTTGTTATCATATCAGTCTATGGATCTGAAGCATATGAACTGTCTACACCTTAAGGGGAATTTTTTAATGAACCTATCAATAGTCTTCACCTTAGGAAATTTTACACCTGAATCATCTAGTGCATGGTTAAAGTCTCGAGAAAATGGTCCCCTTGATGAAAACCTAACAAACAGGTGCCATGGTGACACAAAAATACAAAAAAAATGAAAAAGGACAAAAATACAAAAAAAAAGGAAAAAGAGAAAAATACAAAAAAATCATAAAGTCTGAAAAAGTGCAATAAAAACATGTAGTGAAAACCTGGAAATAGGCGCTACTTGTGATTTAAACTAGCGTTTTCCATCTATTGGAGGCATGTCTTGATTGTTCAATTTCACCATCATTTTGCCTATCATTTGAAAGTAGAACCTCATGTACATATCCTGGAAATGTGGTCATGTCTCACCCTAGCTTGGGGAAAAAATCCAGAACTCACTAGGGGCAATAAACTTGAGCTTAAAACAAATAGGAAAACAATAGTATGACAACACAACAAACATAATGATCATAGTGAAACCCAACATTGAACATACATCGAACATCGAAACATTACATAAAATCAACCATCCATATCAAAACAACTAAAATCAAATCAATCAAAACAACTATAGATGGATAATTTTCTTTTGAATCATGATTTTATCGCTTTTGGTTGAATGTTCAAATGTTATACTTTGATTTTTTGTTATCATTTCTTTGGATCAACTAGATGATGTATTGAACTAGAGAAGCTAGGAAAGAGAATGGTATTTTCTTTGTCTACTATATGTGAGTTAATCATTATTATTGTGTGAATTGTCGCGAGACATGCTCTACAAAGTATCATTGATGGCATTCTTAATTCTCATAGGAAAATGATTGACTCTTGTATGTTTATGCAAAAAATTCTCAGGTCATCTCGGTTTAATTATACCTAGATGCTTGTGTTAACTTGCAATATAAAAAAAAATCATGAAAGTAGTACTCAGGTCATCATTGGTCTAAATTATACCATTGATGCTTGTACTCACTTTCATCATTTTAAAGGCTCAATGATGATCAAAAGCACGATAAATGGACTATTAAGATGACAATGCTTGCATATGTAGATTTGCATGGTAAAATTAGATTTGTATTTATGTTAATTTTTCATTTGCAAAGTATTTTTTTCCAAAGGTTGGGGAAGAATTCAAAAATGATGTTATCTTTTATCATTAATGGATTGAGTATACTTGACATTAGCAAAAAACATCAGCATTATCATATAGTTGCATAATCATTTTAATTGCATCCATTAGAAGGAATTATTATATCATTTAATCATACATTTGATCATATATTTTCATTTATCATATCACATTTTTCGTTTGTGCATCATATCATTATATCACATAATTGCATAAGAAAAATATCAAAAAATGTATCATCTACATAGTTGCATTTTTCATTAACATTATCATATCATACATCGCACTTTAGAAGTATCATCATATTAAACATCATTCATCCATTCATTACATCATATATTTGCATTTGAGATTTCAAAAATATCATACATTATATTCCATTTACAACATTATGTCAGATATCATAGAAAAAGCATATCCAAAATCATACATATAGATGAATTTTCATATCATTTAGGTATATACATTACCATACAACTATCATCATGCATCCATACATCATCATTATAAACAAAATCATGTATAACATCATAAATACATCATCATATAAATCATCACATGACATATTGAACAAGAAAATAAATGCATCCATCATAGGCATTCATCATAGGCATCCATCATAAAATCATATAGAACACATATAGATCGATAAATCCACCGCATATCATATAAATCTAAAAAATCATAATGTCAAGTATACAATGATGTCTAAAATGTAAAGAGATACAACATCAAAAATGGTTGTGAATAAAAAATAATCAGAGTATACAATCATGTATCAAAACATCTCAGAGAATCCAATCATGAGGCTATGTGCTATAGCTCCAGATGGTGTTGGCATCTCTGGACCAGTGCCTCCCCCACCAGATGTCCCAAGATCTCTCGGATCTCTCAGAAGAGGCTATGTCACACCCCTACTAATAGTTCTAGACTAAGTCCTACCTGATCGCAAATGAGCATAACTGACTCTCTGCTCTGAGGGAACTACATCATGGTATCGACCCTTGTAATACTCGGCCTCTCTACCCACACAAAGAACCTCTCTCATATAATCAGCCATGGAGGTACCATCGGCTAATCTTTGCAATCTATCAGCCAATCCATGTGCCTACTTTGCATCCCATGTAGTTGCATCTCTCTCGACTAGCAAGGAGGCTATCTATGCTTATGTAGCTACCAACTGTGCCCGTACCTATGAGAGAGCCTCGATATGAGCTTGTGCCTGTGATTGCATATGTTTTTGTGTCTGCACTAATAACCCTCAGGCCTATATCAACTGACCTTGTAATGTCTATACCTAAACCTGTAAACTCACAATTTTGGTTTGTTGATGTTGGGAAGGTACCGCAATTTGCACACGCTACTATGTGGGAGCTACCAGTGATCACCTCTTACAAGGCACCATGAAGTCTCTAACATCCAATCCATCACCTGCTCCACCACCTCCACCATCTCCTCCACCATCTCCACCATATCCATCTCCCTCCTCATCACCACTGCTCTCCTTGTCATCACTACTATCCACATCCCCCTCCTCCTCACCTCCCTCATCTCTCTTCCATTGGCAACCATCTGCAACTGTAATCTCCTCCTCACCTGGTAGCGGCACTGGCTCATCTGGAACAGATATCCATGGAAAAGGATGTAAAGCAAGGTACCTTGCATAATATTCTGTGACAAGAGCCTCAATGATCTCAGGATGAATCTCCCAAACCAAATGCTATAGACCCTGGTACTCTTGAACTATAGTATCATATGATAGGTCAGGTCCCCAATCAGTGGAATCTACCTGACACTAGGCATAATGTGCAACACCCTGTGGCATGCCCTATATGATGCCATACTATCTGAGCACCCTCCTCAACAAAAATCTCTCAATAAAAAATGATTCCTGCCAATTAGATACATGGACTAGCAAAGGTATGGCATATTTGTATCATCATCATCCCATTGCTCACAATCTAGATAGGGCCACCATGTAACGGCCTCTACATCATCGAGGACTCTCCTCCAATGCTCCAACTTTCCCAGTCTACATTGAACAAGTTGACCTGCATATATATGAATGTACAGCCTCATGGTGGGTCACTATCTAACCATCACTAGACGCATAACAACTATATGCTCCCATATGCACACTTGAAGTAATGTAACCCTGGAAGACAAACTGGCACCATGGAGGTAGACCACCTGATGAAAATCATGGTAAAGATGAGCAAGCATACACATACCCCATGCATATCTGGTACCTTGGATGATCATGCTCTCCAAAATACAACCCCACCCAATAGAAAGTCCCTTTAACCTGTGATCAAGACAAAGGAACCCTCCAATGAAACTAGCAAGTACCAATGGAAAGGTCGCATAATCATTGAACATCTCTCACCATGGAATCTCATATCCACTAATCATATCATCCTGAAAAACTCAACGCAGTGCATCGGTCCCACCCTACTCAGAAGAATCATATACTACCAACTCCCTAATGACAGGAATCCTGAAAATTTTCCATACATCCTCAAGAGTCACTGTCATCTCACCAGTAGGAAAGTGGAAGATATTGTTCTCACTATGCCATCTCTCTACTAAAGTTGTCGACAGTCCTCGATTAATCCTAATCTAGGCCATATCTAGAAGAGAGGATAATCCACATCATGTGATAACTACGGTCTAAGCCTGTACTAGTTGTGGTATCAAATCAAATGTCCTAGGAAACTGCTCTCGAATCTGTAAGTTCATCAAAGACTCATGTCATCATGAAATATCGAAAGTCAGTAATCTTTATCAAATCATTAAAAATTAGTCAGGCTATCAAATATAATCAACTCTATTGAGACTTTGATCAAATCTCGTGAGCAACCATCATTGAATCTCACCTATCATGAGGCCAATCATCAATCTAAAAATTGTACCTCACCTATCATGAGGTCAATTACTCAAATCAACCTTGCTTATCATGAGGTTTATCAATCAAACTATAATTATTCCTCACCAATCATGAGGTTAATTATCATCAATCAATCATCACACCTATCCTATCATGAGGTTGATTATCATCTAATCTATCAAAATCATCATTCAACATCAACAAACCGGATGACGTGATCAAAAATCATCAAAATCGAGTTAATTGTAAAATTTCATCATTCTAACTTGGATGCACTAAAATAGATTTTCAATGCGCTAAATCAGCATATACACCATTTTAGGGGGTCTATGCGCCATTTCAGCGAACCAATGTACTAAAATAGTGGATGTGCCATTTAAGGAGGTCAATGCGCTAATCTATGTAGTCTATGTGCAGAATCAATCTATGCACTAATCTATCCTACGCATGCCCTAAAATATATATCCAATGCACCAATTGGTCTATGTGCTATTTTATCCTATCTATGCGATATAATAGATGACCTATGCGCTAAACAAGTGAATGTGCTAAAACAACAGTTAGATGTGCTACATCGGCCTATGTATGCACTAAAAGAACTAAAACTGATTCAAATTGAAAATAAAGCACGAAAATTATAAAAAAAATATGAAATACGAGGAAGATCTAGGGTACATAATGGAGGTTCGTACGCGGTCGGGCAGTTGTGTCAACGCACGCGCTCGAAACGGTGAGTGTGGTATGGGATTGACATTTTGCTCCAAATTGCTCAAAATCATTCTCACTCTCAAATTTCAAACTCAGTGCGCAAATGATTTCAAAATTCATCTTTTTAGCCTATTAACAGGTTAATTAAGAGGGATTTTGGTCGGAATTATTTAATTTCTTTTCCAAGGGGCTTAATTCATTAATTCATCACAAGGGCATTTTTTTGTCAAGAGATAAACATTGTATAATCAAATCTTCATCAAATCATCAAATCATCACAAAAATCATAAAAAAATGATTTTTTTTGAAAAATCCATAAAAAAATAAAAACTTCATCGATTTATCTCTCGGGGGGGCATATATCCATCATCATTTGAAAATCAACATCTAGGGCATACTAATTTTTTTTTGTCAATAATAGTAGCTGCAGCAAAAAAATTCTTTGAAGCAATGCGTAAACACATCACTTCAAAGAGGGGTAAAATGTATACACCTAAAAATGGTCTGGATAATCTAATTAATTAAATACAATTTATTTGATTAATTGAATCCTTTTAATTCATCTACTTATAAATAAATAGAAATATTTATTTATATAGTTCATATTTAATTCTTCTATCTTTATCATATTATCCTATCTTAATTAAATAAACAAATTTAATACTTTTATTTATTTAATTATTATTATCAAATTCTTCTATAATTATATTTATTTTATCTTAATCACATCATCCCATCTTAATTAAATAGTCAAATTTAATACATTGTTTTATTTAACTATCTATTTCTTCCATCTTAATTTAAATGAACAAGACTTCTATTGTTGGTTTTATTAAAATAAATATCCCCTTTTGCTAAATTGAGTAAATCCAAATAATTCAATTAAGGCATGTTTCTATTCGACTCAAGGAACATTGAGACGGGGGGTGAATCAGTGTTCAACAATATTTAAAATTTGATTCAGATTATAAACCATCTACAACATTTAAACAGAAGTAAAGATGCAAGCCCATGAAAGGAACAATCAGAACACCATAACACCAAGATTTTTACGTGGAAACCCTGTTATGGGAAAAACCATGGTGGAGATTAATCCACAATTTATACTCTGTTAAATGTATGAAGAAAAGGGAATGCACATGCATTCAGGCACACTACCTAGAGCTCACTACTCAAAATAAGGAAGGCTCACTGCCTTACAAAATGTTTGGATTACAACAAAATTTTGAACTGAGAAGATAGCATCTACAAATGCCTGGTTTCAGTTCCAATGAAGCTCATGTACCAAATTTTGGACCTCTTGTCTGACTCTGCACTTAGCTCTACCTTGCTCTGCCTTAATTCACAACAAGCCTCTTCTGCTCAAGCAAAATTCACTCAACTAATCTTCTGATATTCTCACACACATCTACTCTGCTCTATACACACACTTGCACACACATCTACTCTACTCTATACACACACTCGCACACACACACATACACACATCAAAATGAATTATCAATCTTATATATATATATATATCCACTACAAAGATTTCAATCACTCCAAGTTGGCTTCAGAAAAATATGAAATATTCTCCAATGATCGGCTCAAAACACAAATCATATTTAATGCACACCCATCAAGGTCGACCAAACTATAGCTACAACCCAAAACAAAATTTTCAACACAAGAAACAATTAAACAATTACTCCTTATACATTTGTGACATGCTACATTTACTAAGTTGACCACAATGAGCAAATAAACAAAAAAACATCATGTTGGATCTCCAAGCTCATACACCAATTAATGCAACATCACAAAACTTACCAATAAGGTAACATATATGCTTAAAAAACTATCCTGGGGATCCACAGCATAAAATTATGAAAACTACTTGGATACCATATTCTTCATGCTTTCTACCAATAATACTATGTTCTCTACTTTTCCTATCGGTATGAGAAAATTCTGATCTGCAGACCAGAATAATGACTTCAGTTACCATCAATGACAACACTAGAAGTCATATAACAAAAATCTCCCCCTTTGGCATTGATGGCAACACTTAGTGAAAAATGACTAAGTGTCAAAACCAAGAGATTATGCTACCAAAATTCAAAATTTGAAAACATTGCCCCCCCTTTGAATGACAAGGAATTTTTCATAGATCTCTCCCCCTTTAACATCAATCAAAAAAATCCACTTATTTCTCTCTCCCCCTTTTCTAATTAGAAATAGGATCAAATTTTGAAGAACTACAACTGCTGCACAAGTCAGAAAATGATTTTGTACTTATCTTTCATTTTCCAGAAGAAATTTCTTCCAAGCATCTACTACAATCCCAATGATTGAGATCAAGTTGTTTTTTTCTGATGTCTAGTTGATGATCTGGATGAGGGATTCTAGAATTGTAATCACTTCATCTAACTTTTATCCTTTAATTAGAACCTCAATTAGCTGCTCCAATCTACATTCAGTTAGATCCTTTACTTTCCAAAAAATGTCCACAAAGGTGTTTCTAGAAAAGTGAACTTTTGCATGCTTAGACTAAAACTCATGAATCCTTTTCTTTATTGTACCTTCTTGGTCCTAAAACATGTTATAATCTTGACCGATTTGGTTCAACTCACTTTCAATCTACTCCAAATTGTCCTTCTATTTCCCAACTACATGAGGTCAATGAAGACAATAATTGTAGATGTTATTTGTTGAGTTTATAAATTGCCTCAACACATTCATTTTCATTTTTAATCTGGTAAGGGATAGGTTGAACTACTCCTTCAAATGAAGAATTATTTCTTCCTCTTTCCTTTCCTGAGACTTAGAGGCCATAGTTTCCCTAATACATTCAATCAACTCTTCAGGAAGTACATTCTGCAAACTTTCCAATCCAATGTTGTTATGCACAAAGTAACTTCCTAGAGAGCTCTCAATCAGGTCCTACTCATATGAGGGTCTATCTAACCATATATCAACAATCTTCTACATCCCATATTTTTCTTGAACAATTTGCAGTATCTTTGTTTTGAATAAAGCACCTTCTTCTTCACTTCCTCTGCCATTTCTACATCTGGTTCAACTAATTATGGGTCATCCCTTGGAGTGTACTCATCAAAAAATTCATCTGGTATATTCACAAATATCTGTTCTTTACCTTTTCCTTTAGATTTTGGAGACTTGTGTGCCAAACGAGTGTCATCAAAAAATTCTAGTGCCCTTTTATGATTCCTTTCTATTTTACTAGAAGATGATCCAACTTCAATTGCTTTTACCGGAATGGAAATGCTAACTACTCCAAACTTTCCCAACAATTCTCTAAAGAAATTTGCATAACTTGCTCACAATTTTTGAGAGTATTAGAATGTTAAAAAAATTTCTTACAAACCGGTTCATTTTCCTTCCATACCACATTATCATTCTAAGGCAAGCAATTCAGAAAATAGATCATGATACATATGATCAAAGTACCAAACCTAAAGGGGTAGTCTGCATCCTTTGTTAGTTGCTCATTTTCCATCAATTGATTTTTTAGCAAATTGCATAGGTCAAAGTCTTGATCCTCCATTATCATTTTATGAGAAATGAAAATGGCACTTGTTGAGGTTGTGCCTTCGCTATTTCTAAAGAAAATTTTGTATGAAATTCCATGCGCAATGTAGCTTGTTATCAGATCTTTTATTGTCGAAATTACTAGAGCCCTTTGATCTTTTGTTACTCCGGTTAGGGTTTTGACTTCCTTGTTCTGAATCGACTTCTTTTTTAGAATATCTCCAACATTGCATAATCCAGTTAAATTTCTAATCACTTCCTTCGAAATGAGATAGGGTTAATCCAAGGCTAGAATTTCCTCATTCAATTTGTTCAAGATAAATCTAACAACTTCCGCATTGACAAAATAAGGAAACTCATTCCAAATGTCCAAACTTTTATGTTTTGTACCTTCAAGCCACTTCAATTCATTGGTCGGAAACATATTTCTCACATCCTTGATCTTTCTAATGCTATACTCATCCAAATTCATAATTCCTTTGATTTTCTTCATTTTTCTTTTCGTACCGAACAAGTTTTTCTACTGAACACAAAATTTTAAATTCTACAAGCAACTAAAATACCTAATGAATTCACCACAAGATTTACTTGACTCCTTCGAAATTTTGCTGCAAAGGCTCTCCTTCTGTTCTTCTTCAACACAAGATGACAAATGAAGGTTCCAAATACCCTTTTATAACTCACGCACATAACCTTTTTACTGCATTAAATGTTTTTCCCTAGGAGTTTCAATTACTCTATTTTCTCATATAGCAAGACAAGAATTCATTTGCAGACCTTCCAGATCTTGGTTTTCTGCATAAGTGATCACTGAAATATTTGTAGACTGATAGCACAACTACTGACAATTTCCTGCATTCTGATGCCAACTACTGACAAGGGGACAAAGGATTTTCTTGAAAAACTCCTCCTAGGCCAATGGTCTAAGATCAATTTTCAGAGCAATTACCGAAGGCTTCTTCGGGTATGGGATTATTTCCTTCATCAAATTCACTCTTCTTCACCCATGTTTTCTTCATTTGATATCTTATTTCTTCCACAGTCACTTTCCCTTTTCCTTTATCATCTTTCTCTGAAATTCTTCCTTTGTATACCAGACCTCTTGTATCCATGTTTCTATTTATGCAGAATCTTACAATATGACCAAATTTGTTACAGTTGTAGCACATAGGATTTCTTTGTCTAGACTATTCATTCCATTGATTTCCCTTTGATCTGCATTGATTAGGAACATTCCCAAATCTTCCACATGTGTAGCATTTAACATTCCTTACACTGACAGACAACATTTAATTGATTTATGACCAAACTTATTACAACTAAAACAATGACTGGGAAATGATGGACTGCTTGAATTTATTTTACTTCTACACTGAGAAGCCATATGACCAAATTTATTACAAGAAAAGTAGTAACCATTAAAATTCTGAGCATTTGTCTTACCAGATACCTTCATCCTTTGTTCATCTGAATTTTTTGTTTGGAATCCTTATGTTCATATCCAGATCTTTCACCTTTCTCATAGCCAAGACCTCGCTTATTATTTGCATCCTTATGTCCTTTAGTCACCTCATCAAGCTTAGCAAAACTGATCCTGAACTTCTCCTTGTACTCATTTGCAGTAGTAAGTTCATCTCTGAGAATAACTATCTGTCTTTCAAGCTCTTGTTCATTATTTCTGGATTGTTGCAATTCAATCTCAAACTGAATGAATCCACTATTAACAATGTTGCATTCTTTAGATTTTCCTTTTAAATACTAGGCCAAATTTTCCTCATTTTTCTTTCTTTCTTCAATCTCCTTAGTTAGCTTCATCGTCACAAATTTCATCTCAATCTTTAGAGTAGCATTGTTCCTAGCAATTTTTTCACATTCTTTAGTTATTTCTTTTAGGGTCCAATTCAGATGAACAATCTTCCAAGCTTTTATTTTCTTTCTACTTCAACTAATCACAAAGTTACTTCCTCTTTTCTCTTGACTCATTGATTTTATCCTTTAATAATTGAATGAATTTTTTGGCATCCACAAGATTTGCTTTGATTCCATGACTTCTGCTTTAGACTGATCAAGATAATCAAGTGCCACCATAATCTACTATTGAAGACCACCAGAGTCCATTGTATTCCAAGATCCACCTCAAGTTGTTAAACTTTTGCAGAGGAACCTTGCTCTGATACCAATTGTTGTACTCAAGGAACACTGAGAGGGGAGGGTGAATCAGTGTTCAACAATATTTAAACTTCAATTCAAATTATAAACCATCTACAACATTTAAACAAAATTAAAGATGCAAGCACATGAAAGGAACAATCAAAACACCGTAACACCAAGATTTTTATGTGGAAACCCTGTTAGGGTAAAAACCATGGTGGAGATAAATCCACAATTTATACTCTATTAAAAGTATGAAGAAAAGGGAATGCACATGCATTCCAACACACTACCTAGAGCTCACTGCTCAAAATAAGGAAGACTCAATGCCTTACAAAATGTTTGGATTACAAAAAAATATTGAACTGAGAGGATAGCATCTACAAATGTCTAGTTATAGTTTTGGTGAAGCTCATTTACCAAATTCTAGACCTCTTGTCTAAGTCTGCACTTAGCTATGCTCTGCTCTACCTTAATTCACAACAATCCTCTTCTGCTCAAGCAAAATTCACTCGACTGATCTTCTATTATTTGCACACACATCTGTTCTACTCTATACACACACTTACACACACACACACACACACACATCAAGATGAATTACCTATCTTATATATATATCCGCTACAAAGATTTCAATCGTTCCAAGTCGGCTTCAAAAAAATATGAAATATTCTCCAACGGTCGGCTCAAAACACAAATAATATTTAATGCACACCCATCAAGGTCAGCCAAACTATAGCTATGATCGCAAAAAAAAAATCAACACAAGAAAAAATAAACAATTACTCCTTATACATCTACGACATGCTACATTCACTAAGTCGGTCACAATGAGCAAATAAATAGAAAAATATCATGTCGGATCTCCAAGCTCGTACACCAATTAATGCAACATCACAAAACTTACCAATAAGGTAACATATATGCTTAAAAAACTATCCAGGGGATCCACAACACAAAATGATGATCCGGTGAAGCATACAGATCAACAAACTACCCGGATACCCTGTTCTTCACGCTTTATGTCGGTAATACTTTGTTCTCTACTATGCCTACTGGTATGAGAAATTTTTGATCTGCGGACTAGAATAATGACTTCAGTTGCCATCAATGACAACACTAGAAGCTATATTCCAAAATTTTCTATAGCTATTTCCTCTTTTCACTCATCATATGCACCAACAAAATTAGATATTTGATATCTAATTAATTCAACTCAACCTTTAACAAACAAATTTGGAGAAAAAATTGAGACAAATTACAGGAAAACTTCTTCATCTTCTTCCATTGATTCTTCCTATCCTCTAGCTAAATATTTTTGTGGGGAGGAACAATCTCCATAATCATCTCAGGCTTCTTCATCCCTCACCATTGAATCCTTCAAATCAAATTCAGACCTTTACCTTGCTACCACATCACAAATATGTGATCGGGAATCTATAAATATAGCCTCTTTCTTCAAGAAAAAGATTCCAACTTTGTGCAATCTTACTCTGTAAAAATAACATTAGAGCAATCAATCATTTGAGCAATAGCAATAGAAATCATTTTAGAATCATAATCATGGCTTTTCCTTTAGTTGCATCTTATTTTACAATAGTTTGTTTTATCATTTTCATGTCAATGTTATCCACAGTATCATCAGCATATCATTTAGCAATAATTACATAGGATTAGATTCCTACATTTTACAATATCTCATTCTCTAGATTGTCATTTTAACAGTCACAGTGCTTACACAATTTGAGAGCCACAATGATTTAATAAATATTTGGAGTTAGAGAGAAATGGGATGGATTTGAGAGATTTCCTACTTTAATTAGATTAATTGCTATTTGAATCTCTTGATATAATGTCTTATTAGGTGTGTTATTCATTTACACATATTTTACTCACATATATTCTAAATAGCCTACCCAAGATACAAATGACTGAAGGAAAGAAAATACAAAAATAAGAGATGAGAGAATAAACTATATTCCTCTCAAGAGAATGCAAAGCTTCTATGAGCTTGAGAATTGAGATTACAAAGGAAATTCCTTGGTTATATAGGCCAAGGGGGGAGATAGGATGTAACCACATTATGATAAGTGATGTCATCCTATGAGGTGTGACAACTCAGGTCATTAAGGCTCAACAACCTTATCCCTATGTAAAGTTAAGCTAGTGTGAAGAGGACCTAAGTGGAGTACTAGCTAGGAAATGAACTAGTTAGAAAAAGTACCCTTTTCACTCTAACACCCCCCTTAAGTGCGACTTAGGGAGAAGTAAACAATGCAAAGATGAAAATATGGGTCCTAGCTACTAGGCCTAATGATGTACCTGGATACATAATAACCTCTCAACTATAAAATAATGAGAAAACCCAATGGGAAAATACTCCCTCCCATGAGAGGTTGAATGAAGGTCTAAGTGACCCCCCCCAAAAGAAATTTTCCTCACCCCTAAGAGAGACTAAAGATGAACATACTTTCTCTCAATAAAGGGTTTGGTGAATATATTTGCAACACGATCTATTTTAGGACAGAAGTGCAAATCAATGACCTGCTCATGAATTAGCTCCCAAAGAAAATGCATATGGATCTCGATGTGTTTGGTTGGTTGATGATGGACTAGATTCAAGATCTAGATGGTTGATGGCTTCTAAAAGGTGATACCAAGTTCAGTGAGTATATTCTAAAGCAAAATAGCCTCAGTGATAGCATTAACAGCCCTCGATACTTAGCCTTAGTTAAACAAAGATCAATGGTATGTTGCTTCTTGCTCTACCAACAAATGGGACCCAAACCATAGTGAAAATTATAGCTAGAGGTGGACTTGTGATCATCAATATCACCAACCCAATCAAAACCTATGTATCTAAGTAAGTCTAAACTTGTTCCTAATGCATATTGAATCCCATATCGATGAGTGTCATGGATGTAGTGCAAAATGTTTTTGGAAACTTTCCAATGAAGCTCATGTGGTTTTTTCCTTAAGTGAAAAATAGTTCCAACTGCAAAGGAAACGTTGAGGAAAGTATGAGTCAAGTAGATGAGGCTACCAACAAGTTGAGAATACAACGTAGCATCAACTAGTGGTGTGGAACATTTCAGTACCTCAAGCTTAACTCCTAACAAAAAGGGAGTTGGTGCAAGCTTACAATCAACCATATGAAAATGTGACAAAAGATCAAGAGCTTACTTGAGCTATGCAAGAGAGATCCCAGAAAAGGTCTAAGTAATCTCCATACCGAGAAAGCAGTGCAAGAGACCCAAGTTAGTTATTGCAAATCTATCATGCAAAGCATTCTTCATGGTTTTGATAATGGATGAAGTTCCCCCAGTGACAATCAAGTCATCAACATAGAGAGCCAAGAAGAGAAGAGCATCCTCCCATCGCAAGATGAAGACATTCAAATCTAAGTGGCATCTGGAGAACCCAATGAAGAGAAGAAAGGAGTCCATGTGGAGCCTATTTGATGCCATAGAGAGACTTCCTTAGTTTCAAAACTAGTGAAGAATCATGAATGAATCCTTGTGGTTGTTCCATGTAAATTTCTTCATGTAGATATCCATGAAGAAATGCACTCTTCACATCCATCTAATGTACAACCCAACCATGAGCTACAGAAATAGCAAGTAGTAAGCGAATGGAGTTCATTTTGGCAACAGGAGCAAAGGTCTCAATGTAGTCAATGTCGGGTACTCAAGAGAAACCTTTGGCCAGAACTCGTGCTTTATATTTGACAACTGAGCCATCTACTACAAATTTGGTTTGATAGATCCACTTACACCAAACCAATTTTCTTCTCTTAGGAAGTGGAACAAGATCCCATGTTTTATTCTGCAAATTAAAGATTTTTACTCTTCCTCCATTGCAGAATCCCACTTAGCAATACCAGATTCTTCACAAAATTATTGTGGATTTGAAGCTATGGCAATGTAGGAAAGTAGAATGTCCTGATGTTGTGACCGAGTCCTCCTAGTATTTGAAGGATCCCCAATAAGATCACCTATAGACTCAAGTGTTTAGCGAGCCCAATGAGGCATGGTAGGGGATGGAGGAAGATATTTTGAACTATGTGAAGAGGAAGATGAAATCTCATGATCAACTTGATGACTAGAGGAAGCTTGAGGAAAATCCTTGATGTCAGAATCCTCTAAATCCTTTGTGGAAGAACAAAGAGTAGAGGATGAGCTTGAAGATCTTTCCTCAAACTGCACACAACACTCGATGAAGACCTCATATGTTTCAAGATCCATTAGTTGATATCCTTTGACACCATCAGAGTAACCAACAAAGATACAAGGTCGACTCTAAGGTTCCAAGGCCTTGCGCTTCTTTGAAGGAATATGTGACCATGTTGGGATGCCAAAAACTCTAAAGTTCCCCACAATAGGCTTCCTACCAGACCAAGCTTTGAAGGGAGTGATGCCTGTTGTGCAATTTTTGCACACACACCCCACCGAAGGTGGGGACCCTCTTTTTTCTTTCACATCTCTACTTCTTGGGAGGTTATTTTGGGATTAAGTCTAGATTGGGTTTGATGAGGACAATATTTTGAGGCTCTAGGGAAAATTCGTCTATCTTGGAATTTGAAAATGGGGATTTTGAAGTGAATTTTCAATGTTATATGTAAAAAAAATTTACACCTGTGGATAGAGGACAAAAAATTCGGTTAGGTTGTTTTTTGAACTTTTTGAAAATTCCTTCTAGAAAACAAGCTATGGAGTCTTCAAAATTCTGAAATTTCCAAAAATGGAAATTTGCAAGACCCCCTCAAAATCCAAAAACATTCCAAAATGGAATTTTTTCCAAAATGCATTTTTCGAAATGGAAAATTTTCCAAAAATGGATTTTTTTTCTTGAAATTTTAAATGTTCCCAAAAATGAAATTCTTGATATGGAAAAAATATTGAAAATAAAAAAATTAAGTTTAATTTGGATTGGATTTTTAATATGTGAGCTACTAATGATGATATCAATTTTTCAAGATTAAATAAATATCAAAAGGGGGACTTGCATATGGATTCATGCAAAAAAGGGAAATCTGGAAGAGTTCAATTCAAATATTAAAAGTGGGCCTTGCATAAGAATTCGTGCCCAAACTGTCTACAACTGTAAGGAGTTTCTGGAAGACATGTGAAGCTGATTTCATCCTCCAATCAGAATCTTCATTAATGACAAGCTGGCATAATATTGTTTTCTCATTGTTCCATGATGTAACTATTTTTATGCAATTGGATCATGATGTACCATGAGCTCCCAAATTAAATGTCACAACTTGATGCTTCTAGAAGTGCAATTGCAGCCATTAGATGAATTAAATCCTGGCCATTGATTCAAAATGTAATTTTCTATAAAATTACAGTGCCTTCTCATTTGTAAAAGGATTAGGCTAGGTTAGAATAGCTAGTTTGAGGCTGTAAAATCCATAATTGGCTAAGTTGGAGAATTCAGTAGCAGTAGGAGAGGAGAGGCTTGAAATTGTTATGTAATAATGGAGAGGTAATGCAACTGAGTTGTTTATTTGGAAAACTTTGTATTTATCTTTGACAGTTTATGGTTTCGTGTTCTCAATTTACAATGTTAGATGTTAGATTTCAATTCTTTTGCAATAATGGTGAAATGTTAATGATGTTGATTGATCTTCGGTCCATACTTTTAGCAATTTGTTGATTGTAATTTGTTGTGTAAATTTAGTCTGGGCCTAATTTTGTGCTAAGTTCAGTTGTGGATGCTTGTTTACATTGTGCCAATTATTGGGTATGTGGATGAATATTCATAGTTTGAAAATCTTCAATTTCCTTAGAAGATTGCATCATTTTTACATAGTTGTGGGCTTGTCCTTGATCAAGCAAAGATTGGTTTTATTGGAGATCTGTCCATTTGCAGCATTCATCATTACTGTGATTGATCTTAGGAGTTAGTTTAGAGTTGGATCTCTCTCAACCCTTATCTCTTTTGTTGTTTATTTTGAATCTAGGTTAGTTTTAGGATTGAAAGCATCACCGTATTGTTGCATCTGATGAAAGTATGCTTCTAGCATTGTTCATTTGTAATGCCCCTTGTGATTACCAACATTTTTACATATTATCTGAGTTGTTTATGCATTGTCAAGACTTGGCATTAGAGACATTGGGATTATCTCTTGAGGCTTGCTGATAGAGATTCACCTTTCAAGAGAGATAGGATACTTGTATCTTGCTTGAGTTGTTGTTGTGTAAAAAACACCATCAACAATGCCCTTTAATGCCTTATGTGGAACTCTTTTTTGTATGTGAGCATCATAGTTGATAGCTTCTTCCCAATATGCAGTTGCAAGGGAGTGAATGTGGATCATGTAGCTATCCATCTCCTTTAGGGACATATTTTTCCTCTCATCTACACCATTTTGTTGTGGTGTGTAGGCAATAGTATGTTAAAGATCAATCCCTTCAAGAGTATAGAATTGCTCAAATCGATGGTTCACATATTCTCTACCATTATCAATGCAAAGAATTTTAACACACTTTCTAGATTGCTTCTCAACACAAGCCTTAAACTCTTAAAATTTATCAAATACTTTTACTTTGTGTCGAAGAAAGTAGACCCATGTATATTTGGAATAGTCATCAATGAAGGTGAGAAAATAGCAAGCCTTAATAAAAGATAACAATGGAAAAGGACCCGCCAAGTCACTATGAACCAATTCAAGGAAATCTGAATTCCTCCAACCTTTCCCTTTGTTGAACTTGTCTTCAAGATGTCTTCCCAAGGCACAACCTGAACATACACCATCAAAAAAATTGATTTGAGGAAGACCCATGACCATATTTTGTTTTTTCATTTGTTGAAGATAGTACTAGTTGAAATGGCCAAACCACTTATCCCATAGTTTGCTCACAGAATTTGAATGGGTGAGCAATACGGTGGAATGTGAATCAGGAAAAAAATGAGAGAAAGTGTACAAGCAAGACTCATGATTGGCCTTACCAACTACAAGGAGTGCATTATCTTCAAAAATTTTGATGTTGACAAAATCTGGAGTGAATTCAACTTTTCTACCATTCTAAGTGATTTGGTAGATGGACAGAAGGTTAGCTGACAAATTAGGCATGTAGGGGACATCCTCAAATGTACCATTTTCAGTATCAATTGAACCCTTCCCAATTAAATCCACTATAAAATCATCCCAAATGAGAATGTGGGGCATAGAACAAGGCTCCAACTAAGAAAATATTTCTTTAATAGAACCCATGTGATGTGATGCATCTGAATCAAGAATCCAGTATTGTGAAGAATCAACAATAGCAACAAGCGCAGTTGCTTTCCCTTTACTTGATTTGGAACAAGTAGAGGATTGATGAGCAACAGAAGAAGGTAGATTAATGTTCTTCTTTTGAAGAAGATGCTTTAACTCATCGATCTACTTCTTATGACAAGAATGTTCCTCATGACCAGGTTTCTTGCAGTAGCTACAATTTGGCCATTTCTTCTTTTGAAAATTCCCCATTGAAGAGGAGTTGGAGTAAAATTTTGTTGTAGAAGATGATTGTGTTTGATCTCTTTGTGAATTCTTCTTGAACTGCTTTTGTTTGTTGTCATGTTTCCTTTATTCTTTTTGACCCTTTGGTTGACCAGCCACCAAAGCTTGTGAGAGTGTGAAGTCTTATGAAGACCCATGGAAAGAAGTTTTCCTTGTTCTTGCATCAATATTTCATAAAATGAAATAAAAGATGGTGTAGTGAATGCAGATCCCATTGTCAACCAATGAGTGTGAATGTTAGAAACAAAAGTTGCATATTTAGGTCCAAATTTGTTGAGAGTGTTATAAACAAGTTAAATATATTTCTTCTCTAACCCACATGATTTACATTGTTCTCTAAGGTCATTGACCTTTATTACATAATATTGGATGTTTTCAAAAGACTTTGGATCAAGACTCATTAGTTCATTGTCAATTTGATAATCACGAACTTCATCAGTTGTACCATGTATAGAGTTTTTAATTTATTCCATGCATCATGTGAATCTTTACATTCATCAATTTGAAACATTATATCAAGAGAAACTAAACTCCTTAGAGAACCAAGAGGTTTTGTGTTTTCAAACATCCAGAGTAATTTTTCCTTATCATTCGTGGGTTCAATTACTTTCTTCTCAACATAAGGTGTATATCCTAGTTGCATTAATACATTCCTTGCATTTTGATGCCATGTGTTGTAGTTGTATGGCTTTAGCATTGGAAACTTAAATGTAACCATTATGAAGGAAAATAGAGCACAAAGTAGAAGAGATGTACAAGCACAAATAAAACAAGAGACCCCTCCATTTTCACTCAATCAAGGAACACCCCAGAGAAAAATGATTTGGCACTTTGCATTTAGTGCAGTTTACAAATTTTTAGATTTCAATGCTTTTATAAATCCTCGAGAAATGAGCATATGTTGAAAGTAAAATTTGGGTAAAATTTGGGTACAATACCATATGAAATAAGTAGCATCAATTCTAAGTACACAAAAATAATACATGTTCAAAAAAAGAAACGGCTCGATTTAAGATCGTATGCAAAAGTTATTTTGCTTTGATGTTTACAAAATGAGAACTATGAGGTGTCCTCTCTGAGAATCAGCAATTTCTAAAAAAAATTGTGTGCCAAAATTTGAATCGGTCTTCACCAGTGCACAAAAAATTAACCCAAATAAAAAAAATTTGCACTAAATTTGGAGGTCAAGAGCCCGAGTTATGAGTTTTCAAAGCTGGCCTTTAAAAACCAATGCATCAACGGAGACGGGGTGTGAAAAAAATTCTTTCAAATTTAGCGAAAATGCTACCAAATTTAGTTATCCTCGGAATTTAGACATCTACCAACTAAGTTAAACCTCTGCCAATGTTAGTAATCCACTAGATAAACTTAGCAAACCTCCAAATTTTAGAAAACCTAAAAATTTAGCAATGTCAACAGATTTAATTTTTTTTAATATTAAAAAAATTTAAAAATATTGGCACAACTATTGATGTCTAGAAAAATTCAAGATTTTTTTTGCTTTTGAGGATTAAAAAATATTAAAAAACTATTAGTGGAATTCAAAAAATAGTTTTTTTGGAAAAAAAATATTAAAAAAGTAATGAAAAAAGGTTTTAAAGGCCCAAAGGCCAAAGCATACATGCATTACATAGTACCTGCAACATGAGGCACGAAGGCATGAATGACAAGGTGGCTTTGTTTTGCATGCAGAAGTTAATAAAAATGGTTGGTGTAAATATTAAGGGGTTTCTGGCTTCCTCTAAGGAGTCTCCCCCCTTAGAGGGGTGTGTTGCCTTTAATATGCAAGTACAAGGCCCGCACAAAAATTTGTGTAGGCATTTGTACCGGCAATATTTTTTTTAATTTGTTTTTAACAATTTTAATTATGATTTTTTGCAATTTTTAATTAAAATTTTTATTTTCAAATTTTTTATGTCTTTTAAAATAAAAATTATATTTTTAAATTAAAAGAAAAAAATATTTTATTTTTATTTTTAAAATAAAAAACATTTCAAATTCAAAAACAAAATATTTTTTTTTTACTTTTCAAATAAAAATATATTTTTAAATTTGAAAGCAAAAAAAGAGAAAATATTATTTTTTAAATGGTTTGCTCATGGGGGCCTATGGCTCCCTAGACAAAAAATTTTTTATCTCACATAGCAACTTTGTTCAAAATTAATATTTTGATAGTTGATATTATGGTTTTTAGGCCTTCTAAGCATGATGGCAAGGTCGGATTTGACCCAAAATGCTTCAAAATGCTAGCTCCTTGCTAGATCTAACAATGAACCTCTCACGTCAAATTGTTGTAGATCTAGCCTTCGATGTCCGTTTCAGGTAAAATAAAAGGAAGATCTGACTGTCTCAGCTGCTCTAGACTCAATGGTGAGCTTAGAATCTCTCCAAGAAGCTTCAAAAGACCTTCAATTGGAGAATCAATGTATGAACCCCCCAGAAACTGATATTTTTTTCACATTTTTATGGTTCTCCAAATCATCCAAGGATGCAAGAGAAGAGCATACTCAGTGCTTTGAAAAAAATAGCTCTACACTCTCATATTTCCTAAAATATTGCTAACCCACAACTTATTCTTGCTCTAATACCATGTAAGATTTTTTAAATAGCCTACCCAAGATACAAATGACTTAAGGAAAGAAAATACATGAATAAGAGATGAGAAAGAATAAATTGTATTCCTCTCAAGAGAATGCAAAGCTTCTATGAACTTTAGAATTGAGATTACAAAGGAAATGCCTTGGTTATATAGGCCAAGGGGAGAGATACTATGTAACCATATTTTCATAAGTGTTGTCATCCTATGAGGTGTGACAACTCAAGTCATTAAGGCTAAACAACCTTATCCCTATGTAAATTTAAGCTAGTGTGAAGAGGACTTAAGTGGAGAACTAGCTAGGAAATGAACTAGCTAGATAAAGTACCCTTTTCACACTAACACCAATGTTTGTGAATCTCATTATCATCCTCCTTAGATTGGACTCATTTTTCTACTAAAAGCAAGGATCATCCTTAAACACATCTTTATAGAAATTGAAAATGTCTCAAACCTGCAAGTAACATTTTATCACTAATTCACCTTCTTTCTTGCATAACTAAATAATTTTAATTATTTAATTATTTCCTAAAGACATATTCTTCTATTAATTAAATAATTCTTAATTATTTAATTGATTCACTTTATCTTTATTCCTCTTTTGACTAATTTAAATAAATGTCAATTTTATTTAAATTACATCACTAATTATCCTTTTTTCCTCTATAAGTATATAAATTATTATTTATTTAATTCTATATTTTCATTTTCCTCTATAATTAAATAATTATTTATTTAATTATTCATTAGCTTTTCTTCCCTCCCATAATTAAATAAATCCTATTTATTTAATCATTTATCATTTTCTTATCTTCATAATTAAATCATTTTTTTAATTATTTAATTATTTATCATTTCCCTCCACCCATTATTAAATAATTGCTTATAATTATTTAATATCTCACACTCCACCTTTCTTCTATAATTGAATAATTCTTTTTAATTATTTAATTATTCATTTTCCCTCTTCTAAGTTAAATAATAGCTATTAGTATTTAATTTATTTCTTCTTAGCTAAGCCCTAAATCTCAACTAATTTATTGAGTTTTGGTTCATCCTTCCCATCCTTATCTCTTTTTCTCTCAACTAACCTTATCCATCAATCATCTTACCTCATCATTCAATCCACACCCTTCATTTGAATTGGGATTTCTATAAAATCAAGCCATCATCTTCATTCCAACCATAACCACAATCTTTGAAGTTTTGTAATCTTTAGATCTAGCTATCTTGCATCAATATCAAGCTCATCAAATATCTTGCATACTATAAATCTTAGAGCAAATAAAACAAAATGGAGAAGAGAAATGGAGTTGATTCAACTATGGTATAGAGATTGAGTATTATTTCTTTATTATTTAGATTTCTATTGTCATTTGTGCTTTATTATTGGATCAGGGTCTTTATTAGCTTGAATTAGATAGTTTTGTGGTTGCTATCATTGATTCATGATCTTCCTTGAATTCTACCCTGATCTACATTTGGTGAACTTGACATGAACTAACCAAATATTTTTTTTAAATCGAGAAATTTTGATTTTTCAAGAGTACAACATAATCATCTTGTGCAGTGATGCATTGAGCCTTCAAATGTCATAATCATTGTACAAAATGGTGCATGCAAGATCTCCTACACCACATATGTTGCCTAGATTGATGCATCTTACTGTCATCTTAAAAAATCAAAATCATTCAATCATTACTATTTCATATCATTTTATTAGTTGCTAGTTATTATTCTGGCATTCTAACAATCTACTAACATCATCTCTAGCATCAAATTTGTTATTTTTGTCAAATCTTTGTGTTTTTTCAGCCACAAGTTTCGCACCACAATCATGCCCTAGAACAACGTAATCCTCTCATAGTGCATCATAATCCCTCTTCTGCATGCTATAGTCGTTGTTCCGTAACTTGCCTCTATTGAGTCTTGCAACACATTATAGCACTACATCTGAGCCTTTGTGCACCACATCTAACTGTTAAAAAAAAGAGGGTATAAATCTAGGATTTTCATTTTTGCTCTTTGCATTCATTAAAGCAAAGGTTTTTGGTTACTAATATCTAATTTTTAGATTGTGGCAATCATTGGGAGAAGAACTTTTGATCTAAACTACTAATCTAATTTCTTGCAAGGTTCCATTGTGTGTTTTTTATTTCTAAATTAGGAACAATTGGAATTGGTTCTTAAAAATAACAATTGACTTCCATTTTTTGTGCACTTGCACATGTGTTATTACCAAATTCATGTTTAGCTAAAGTATCCCCTCCCCTTGCACCAATTGCAATTCCTGGGTGATGAGAAATAGCGCACAACATAGTCTTAAGTGTCCTCTCCCCTTGTGTTATGTGTGCTTCTTGGTGATGAGAAAGATCATTGCACAAGTCTTCCATTTTTCTTTTTGAGTAGGTTGGGCCTAACAGTGGAGTTTCACCCCTAGGAATGATCCCCAGTGTATATACCTCTAGTAAGTTATATAAAAGTGTAAAAATTGAAAGGTGGGCATAATCCATTTGAGTCCTAGGGGTGGGCCTTTCAATCGTGGGTGATTCCACAAGGAGCTTAGAGACCTTGGTCTTCCATCACTACTAGGACATGGTATTCTTTAGAGTTCACACGTGAGTAAGAACCATTATTTTTAGAAACCTAAGACCTATTTTGGTCATCTAGTATTGATGGTGCATCATGATAGCATCATTGTGAGAATTTACTTACCATGTTCAGTACTTGGTTGAGGTGGCACGATTCCCTGTTTATATTTCATCCTTTCAAGGTGAGAGTCGTTAAGGTGGTACATGACCTTATCATACTCTAGCCTCATCCACTCCTCATACTTGAATTTAATATCACTTGAAAGGGTGAGGTAATCCCACTTTAGTAGATAACCCTATTACTACTAGCTAGGTTGTGCTTACTTATATTTTTGTGAACCTAGGCCAATTGAGTTTTATGGAAGAAAACTTGCAAAATACTTGCGTATCATAAAGTCAAAGATTCAAAATCAACCAAATCTATTTTTCAAGTTTTTGTTATGTTTTATGATCAAATATGGAAATTTACAAAAACAAAAAACCACTTAGAAAACATCAATTTTAGGGAAAAAAGCATAAAACCACAATCATTGAACAGTACACCACAATTATCAGAGATAACACTGCATCTATCAAAAACCCTAGGAAGCCAAAAGCCTTCATTTGTCTATGCACCACAATTGACTATCCCTACACCACATCTATGGCTTGAAACATCACATCTATCAGAATCAAAAAAATTGGTGAAATATCTATACATCCAACTTTTAGTTTCCTTACAGATAGTGACTTGACACTTAGATCTGAGAATTTTTTAGGTTAAATATATCCATTCATAAAGAAAAATTATTTACCTTGGGTTATCTTGTATATTCCTAGATTGCATACATCACATTATACCTCATTCCATCATCATCTTTGAGTCTTAAGAATAGGAGGCTTATCACACTATTGAGAAAACATGTCTCATATTTAGGTGTCTTGACCTTATCATATTTCATTCATCTTATCCTTAGGTTGGGTCTACAACTCATGTGTCCAGTTTAGGATTACCTTTTATCCAATCACCATCATCATCATCTTGGTTCTTATCCTCTTGAGGTCTTGGAATTTAGAGCCATTACTTTGGTTCATCATAGTTTTCTTAGCATCCCCTTTTTAAGGTTTAAAATTGCATATCAAGATCTAATCATAATCATAGTCTTAATCCCATTACCATCTTGCATCCCATCTAAGCATAATCATAGTCATAGTCTCATTTGTCATTTTTCATATCAAGCATAGTCATAGTTGCATTCCTATCTTGCATTCTTATATTTCAAAAAAAAATCCAAAAAAATAGCATAGTGTCATTGTTGTCTTCAATTTCCTTAGTTTTCATCTTCATTCTTAGTTGCATTCATCCCAAAAATTCTATAAATCTAAAAGTCACAAGTCTTATCTTCACTAGGTCACAAAGGAAACAAAAAAACATGGATTCCTCATATGACCCCATTTTTAATCCAACTAGAACCATGAACTTTGGTTCATCTTCAAACCAACATAAAACATCACAAGATGAAATTCCAAACCCATTTTATAATCTTATGTTGAATGATTTTAATCAAAGTCTAAGCCCTAAAGAGATTTAACAAGCTTCCCAACATCCTAAGATAGTGTGTGTCATAGAAGAGATGGTCAAAGCAAATCCTAGTAAATACTTTCTAGCACTTTCTCAAAATTGTGCCAAGCTTCCTTTTTGTTTTGACACTACCATAATTGTTGAGGGAAAAACACAAACAAAAACTCAAATTCAATGGAATAACACATTTCCACAAGGTCATCCTTTCTCACAATAAATTCACACTAGTATTCCACTTGGGGGAACTACACATAATGTGACAACTACACACATTTCCCCTACTCCAACAATTGGGACCAAAAGAACACATGAAAAATCTCAAGAACCAAGTCCCACATTTTCCAATCCATTTGATTCATCCTCTAGCATCATGGGTATGACTTTTGAAAATCCATTTTCCACATCCACCCATAACATTGCACCGTCAACCAAGATGAACTCAAATCTAAATCCAAACCCACCAAGCAAGACAAGAAGGGTTAATATTCCCACATCAAGAGTGCAAACACAAATTACCAACACTACAATAAACACAAACATATATTTTTTGTCAAACCTAAACATCAACCAACCCCCATCATAACAACATGTCAATCCAAACTTCAACTTCATACCACAACACCAAAATACAAATCAAACTCCACCACAACACCATACCAATACCAATACCAATACTAACGCCATGTTTACATCTCACTTTCAATAAGGAAATTAGAATCATTCTCAACAAAACATCAACTTTAACCCAACATTTACATCCAACTTCCAAAACCAAAATTCTTTATCACACAACTACCTCAACACACTTAACACCAACACCAACCCTCTTGTGAAAATTCAACCAAACATGCCACTATCACCAATGGAAACTTTGATGAAACAAATGAAATAAATGCAACAGCAAATGGAAAACATGCAAGTGAGTGGGAAAAAGAAAACATACTCAATGAAATAACTATGTTTGTGTCCTTTTTATCAAAGCATATGCATGCCACCTTTCCCTCCACACTTCAATGTGCCAAACTTCAAAAAATACAAAGTGAAAGGAGATCCAGTAGAACATGTAGGAGAGTTTAATACTTCTTGTATGGACATCACTTTTCAGCCTATGTACTTGATGAGATTATTCCCATGTAGCCTTTCAAGGCAGGCTCTAGAGTGGTTTTCACACGTACCTCTTAGGATAAGAACATGGAATGAACTAGTTGACAAGTTTATCTCCCATTTTTCCTATAAAATTGAAAGTTACATGACCCTTACAAAACTGTGCACAACCAAACAAAAGGAAGGGGAGTCACGTCATTCTTTTAAAGATAAAGTATGGCTAGCAAATGTCTTTGTCACATACTTGTTAAACACTTGGTTCTTATTTTTGTCAAAAATCTCAATACATAATTAATGCACTGACTTCAAGTCCATTGTTGCAATACATTTGAGGATGTCATTGGAAAGGGAGTCTCCATTGAGAAATCTCTTTTTGTGAAAGGATTGGATAAAATTTTCAAAGAAAACCAAAACAATCTCAATGACAAAGACAAATTTTGGTCTAGAAAAAAAAATGTCACCAATGATGGGGTAGTTGATGCTAGATTGGTTAACAAGGTTCGCCTCACCATCCACATCAAAGGTCCTTCCATGACAAACACTCCAACACCAAGTCATGACCAAACTAAAAATGCAGTCCAAAACAACCAACAACGAAGAGGTCCTCTGTGAGAAAACATGCCTAAATGAACATATACAACCTTAAGGTAACCCATTGAATCAGTCTTCAAGAAACTATTGCAATTAAATGGCATTCAAGTACTATATGTCAAACCATATGAACCAACAATTCTTAAACCAACTTAGTGGAATGACAATGACTTTTGTTAGTACAATTAGACAAAGGGACATAAAACATCATGTTCAAGAATTAAATATCTCATACATGACCTTATTGAACAAGGTCACATTTCAGTGGACAACTCACAAGGAAACAAAAATGTTGACCACATTATTTTTAAAAATCCTCTACAAGACCATGGAAAAGGAAAAGCCTCTAGTTCATGGAACAATACAAACAATAATTCCAATACACTGGTGTCTCATATGAGTATACCATCAATAAAATTTGAGCCTTTTATGACAATGTATCTACCATTACTATCAAGAAACATCTAGAATGTGTTGTCACCACCTGAAGAGCTAAAGTGACGTTGAGAGGGGTTGCTTCAAATTTGCAACCAAAAATTTAGTATAACCTCCTAAGCCATCTAGGAAAAACTCTCGTGAAAATATCCATTCTTGAGTTTCTTTGTATATCCTGTGAACATAAAGCCCTTTTGGAAAAATATTTACAAGAGGCATTCATTCCCACTAACCTAAATGTTAATCAATTTCAAGCCATGGTAGGATACTTAGCTACAACCCATCATGTCACATTTTTTGAGCAAGATCTTCCCTCAAAAAGACCAAATCATAATGACCCATTACACCTTGAGGTAGATGTTAGTTAACACAAAATTAGATAATTTTTGGTAGATGGTGGAGCAATTCTAAATATATGTACTTTAAAATTGGTCATAACATTGGGATTCTCTAAAGCTTATATAGACACATCTAAGAAAATCATGATCAAGGCTTATGATGATGTTGAGCATTCATCCAAAGGTAAAATAACACTTCCCATAAGGGTTGGGCCTACTATTTAGAATATGATTCCAAGTCTTAGATCTGTACCTACCATATAACCTTCTCCTTAGCCACCCATGGATCCATTCCATGAAGGTTGTCACTTCCACGTACCATCAATGCCTTAAGTTTCCATACGACACCAAAATTACTATATCTGGTGATCCCAACCCCCTCCAATATTGTAGCAGCTTGAAAGGGACCATTGAACATCAGGTTCCTATCAATTGAGAAGCTCCTTCCTCCACCTCATCACATTACATTGATCCCTCTTCACTTGCAAAATTATCCACTCCATCTACAACACCTTCAAAACCTCACATGTCCAGATCCATGACATAGGACATAGAGAATATAACATTCAATGCTTATTTTGTATTGGGAAGTTACTCAAATCACCAAAATATTATGGGAAACCTTGTCCTATTCAAAAGGAACTATATAGGAGTAAATTTTCACCCCCATTGTGAATTCCCCTTTTACATTCTTCACCTCAGAAAAATCATACCCAACCACATAATTCCACATCACCCATTTGTACTCCATCCACTTAGCGCTTGTTTTTAGTGTTGGTGGGGGAATTTCTATCGGGGGTGTGCACATGGTGAATGGAAATTTGTGTGGCACATTTCCATCCTAACAATATTCTTATCTCTAGAATTTATAGAGGTGTTACATTCTCCATTGGCAACAAAACGTAACTCCCCTGCACCTTCCTTCCAACCTTTGAATGGTGTTTTCCCTCACAAAATCACCTTCAAATAGTTATTCTTCATTCTAATTCATCTCTCTACACACTTGAACATTCTTGAAGGAAATTCTCACATCTTCTCACAATCTTGAGCTACTTGTTGCACTATTGGCTTCATCATTCCAACATCAACATTCTTCACATCTACCATACAAGTTGCAACTTGGTGTCTTGCGAGACCTCCTTCGATGTCACTATGGCCACGTTGAATTTTCCACAGTTGTAGACTTGCATTCCTCTCTCATTGGCCTTGAGTGCCTTTGGTCAAGGGTGGTATTGTTTACTTTCCACTACATTTTTGTTAGATTTGAGTAGCATAGTGTTTCTTGTAGTGTTCAATTCGTTTCCTTTCCAACATTGTTTCTTTTTCACATTTATACTCCCTTATCTATCTAGTTGTCCATGGAGGTGGAAACACCAAAAAAGGGGTTTAACTACGACAAGCCTCGAAACAGCCCCAACATTTTTCCCCACTTGGTTGTGTGTAGGTACTTGTTTGTGTGTAGGTACCTCTTCTTTATTTGTAGATTATATTGTGTGTGTGTTTGTGTTCCCTCATTCTTTTCTTATGTGTTCCTTGATGGCCCTTGTCACCCTCGCAGGTGTTGGGATATAGGAGTGTTTTTTGTGTCATGAAAATTCTTCTCTTTTTCATGTATTGATTTTTGACAATTGGAAATGATGCAAACTGTTGAGAGAATTTACGCCTCCCTTCCATGTTCACCCAATTTTTTATTTTCATTTTGTTTTCATGTGCCTTCTTCATATGGTCTAATATAGTAGGGGGTTGATGATAGTTTATTTATATATATTATTATACTTATTTATCTATATTTATGAGCAGCTCTAACCCTGAAATATCAAATTCCGCTCGTCTCTTTTTCATGATGTTATCGTCTCTCCATTCCTTACATCTATCTCTTTTGCTTGCTTCGTGATATTTTGGTGATCATGTGTTTTCCCTCGCGTGTGCAACAACATTACCATGATTACATCTCATCATGTTTCACGGGCCACAACATCACTTTTTTTCATTCCTACTTTTCCCTCCTTAGGATGTCATGCACCTTTGTGCTTGTCATGCACCATCCTAAGGGGGGGCTATCATACTACTTCAATTTTCAAAAAATGCATTTGGTGGCCAATGAATCTTTTCTTGAAAATATTTACAAAATATTTTTCAATAATTTATTTCCTCAACAAGGACCCCTAGTGGAGTACTTTTCCTTCACCATGGGTTCGTAAAGAAAGAATTTGAAAAAATTTCCTTTGAGGAGGGAGCACATTCTCTACTGGGTGAAGTTCTGACCTTCCCCTTCCAAGGGGGATTTCTTTCTTTTGAATACCTTGGTGAAGTGAAATCTTTCAAAAGGATTATTTGATGTTGAATTGATTTGTGAAAAATATTTTTTCACTTTCAAATAGTGTCCCTTGAGTGGACCCATTTTCTTTTGAAGGGTTCTCGAGGGACCCCTTTGAAAGATCTTCCTTTAAATTTTTTACTGTTTGCTTGCTTGACTATGTGGCTTTTTATTTTCTAACATTTTTTTCTATGGATTAATAGGTTTCTTTTCAGGTGTGCCTATGAAGCTAATTTTAAATCCAACTCTACGGAGTCCCTTACATTGGGCTTCCTTTAGGAGAGAGTACTTGGGGAACCTTCTTTGAAAGTCTGAGGACCTACAAAGTGCTTACATCCTGTAAGATCTATCGACCACTGGTTTGTAGGCCTCTGGTACACATTTTTTAATCCTCCTCAGGAGAGAGTACCTATGGAGGCATTTTCCTACCCTGCACTTTCGAGTATGCCAAATTGCAGTCTGCTTCCTCAATGGTTTAGGTATATTTTCTTAGAAATATTTCAACCTACTTTACCGAACACTCATTGGCATTCATGTTCACTAAAGTGGGGGGAAAATGTATAGGAGTGAATTTGCACCCCCCTTGTAAATTCCCCTTTTACTTCCTTCACCTTAGAAAAATCAAACTCTACCACACAATTCCACATCACCCATCCGTACTCCATCCACTTGGTGCTTGTATTTAGTGTTGGTGGGGGAATTTATGTCAAACTCATGTGCACAACACGCAGATGTTTGCACAGTGTGTTGTCATCTTGACAAGATTCCTTCCTCTAGAATCTACAAAGGCATAACATTCTCCATTGGTGATGAAATGTAACACCCCTGCACCTTCCTATCGACCTTTGAACACCTTTTTCCCCATCAAACTCTCCTTCAAATGGTTATTCTTCATCTGATTCATCTCTCTATGCACTTGAATATTCTTGAAGGAAATTCTCACATCTTCTCACACTCTTTAGCTACTTTATGCACTATTGGCTTTGTCATTCCAACATCACAACATTCTTCACATCTACCAAAGAAGTTTCATCTTAGTGCCTTGCGAGACCTCCTTCAGCATCGTTGCAGCCACATTGACTTTGCCATGGTTGTAGACTTGCATTCCTCTCTCATTGGCCTTGATTTTCTTTGGTTAAGGGTGGTATTGTTTACTTTCTACTACGTTGTTGTTGGATTTGAGTAGCATAGTGTTTCTTGTAGTGTTCAATTCATTTCCTTTCCACCATTGTTTCTCTATCGCATTTATACTCCTTTATCTATTTTATTGTTTGTGGAGGTGGAAACACCAAAATAGGGGTTTGATTGTAGCAAGCCCAAAATGGTGCAGGAGCACCCCAGTACACTTAGTTTCAACAATTCATCCTTTGAAGGAAGGCATTAGAAATTTAGGGGCATTGGAGTAAATTAATGTTAAATAAGGTATTTGGGACTATTTTTCATGTAATTGGGGGTTTTTAAGGTTAGTTGTTTCAAAAGTGCACAAGGTTGCATAATATTGTGTGTGTTGCTAATAAATTGTCAAACAAGGCAAAATTAAGCAATGTAAGGGTTAAGGTAGTCTTATGGTCAGTTATAGGCATTTTTTTTTTTGGTAGTTTGGATTGAAAATTTTTTAAATGGCCTCTTGAAGGCTTGAGAAGGGTTGGTGGAAGCACTTTGAAGAACAAAAATTAATAAAAATCTCTTTCTTTTAGTTATTTTCTAGTTTTTTCTCTCATTTCTTAGCTGTGTACGGGTCCGTACAGCATGAACTAGTCATGAATGATTGGATTTTGATTTAGGATTGTGTTTCCTTTTTTTTGAATTGGTTCTTGAGAGTTATTCTTGTGAATTAAACCAATCGAATTGAATTTGCTGATGACTGGTCTAAAACAGGGGAAGTAGGGTTTTGAAGTTAAATGTGAATTGAAGGGCCATTCCTCCTTCTGTGCAAGCTGTAACTCAGAGGAATGGGCCTATTTAAAGTATGGTAAGTGTAATGTGAGCCTCCTTGTGGTGGAAGAGTATTTAAAGTAGATTAACAGCACTGCCTTGTTGCAAAAGCTAAGTTTTGGGTCTTGGAGTCAAGGCTAGAGTAAGTGAAAAGGTCTATAGGGAATGTAAACTGGGTAGAAACCCTATAGGAATGCCTTGGTAGATGTATTTGATGCTATCTAGAAGTTTTGAGTGGCTGTAAGTGATTGGTTGTGTGAGGAAGTTAGAAACCCTATGGTGAAGGGGTGAAAAGAGTGAAAAATTAGGTGGTTTACAAAGGAAGTATGTGCAAAACGTGAGAACAGTCAAATTTTAAGGTGTGTTGAGCATGTGCAGGTTGAAATTAGAAGGATTCAAGTGGTTGTGGGTTTGCAAGTGATCTGGGTATAGGATTTACAATAAGCCCTAGGTTTTAGGAAGGAAAAGGAGGGTTTGTTGGAGGAGCAGTATAGAAGGGCAGTATGGAGGTTTTGATCAGAGATTATTTTTCTTTGTGCCACAATTTGTGACTGTGCAAGAGTTGGTAAGGTGAAGAGCAGTTTAAGAGACACTTTGTTTGTAAAAGTGGGCTAATTCTACTAGCCCTTGGTCACGGTGACTTAATGATTTTCTATGTTTTGACAAATGAATCTGACTTGTAAGCTTGGAAATGTCTTTTTGATGGAATATGGATGCTATATGGATGATTAGTGGGTGTTCTTATAGTTGTCTTTGAAGAATTGGTCTTTCAGTTGCTCAGTTGTGAATTGGAAAGCCATAGAGCTGACCCTATGGAAGTTGTGCTTGTTATTTGATTTTGTGTAGGTGTTTGGTTTTCAAGCTTGGTTGATTGTTCCTCCATCCTGCTCTACATCAAAGTGGTATCAGAGCAAGGAAGTAGATCTCTTGAAGATTGTAGGAGAAGCATTGGAAGATACAAGGCACTATGGACTTCAGAAGGTTGGATGAGAAAGAAGGACAAATGAGGCATGCTACCTTCCAGACCAGATGCAAATGCAGAGGTAAGATCTGTAAAGTAATGATTGATTCAGGTTCCTTGAGTAAAATTGTTTTAGAAGAAATGGTTGAAAAATTGCATTTGACAAAGTTAAAACATGAATCACCTTACAAGGCATATTGGGTAAATGATAGTCAGCATGTTGTGGTTAGAGAGCAAGCATTGGTAGATTTTGAAATTGGTCCTTATAAAGATGTTCTATTATGTGATATTATGCCTATAAGGGATTGTCATATGATACTAGGAAGGGTTTGGCAATATGATAGATTTTCTATGCATGATGGGAGGCTTAATGTGTATGAAATTGAAAAGGATGGGAAAAGGTATATTTTGAGTTGTTTGCAGGAAGAAGGGACACAAGAAGGATAGGGATGTGTGGAAAAAGAGAGATGCTGGAGAAAAAGGAACAAGGGAACCTGGAAGAGGCAATAGGGCATAGCATAGTTGCAATGGAGAAAGAAAAACACCATGAAGAAGCATTAGGAAGGACAGTGCAGATTGAAGACATAAGAGAAACAAGGGAAGTGAAGGTCAAACATGAAATGACCTTAAAAGAGCAAGGTAAGCTTGAAGGTTGTGTTGAAGATAAAGGACCTAAAGAAGTTTGTTCATTGTAGGTTAATGGTGTTCTAGGGTAGACACCTATGAAAAGTACAATGGTACAAGAAGCTGAGACAGAGTATTGTGAGAAGAAGGCTCTTGGGGTAGAGATCCCTCTAAGAGAAAAGAATAAGAATGAAGGAGAGTTATCAATGGAGAGCCAAGGAAGGCCTAATGAGGTCTATAAAGGTGAGAAGCAATGTCTACTAAATGGACAGGGTAATGGGGAGCCACAAAAGTCTGATAACAAAGAAGATGAGTTGCAGCAGGGCAGAAGATCTGATGATAGGGAAGTTTTGAAGGCTGAGAATGTTAAAGGAGAAAGAAGAGATATAGACAAGACAGGTGGGAAGGATGGAGAAAGCCATGAAAGGGTTGAAAATTATAACAAGATCATGATTGGGGCAGTGGAGTGTCCCTTGACAGCAGATGTAAGTGATAAGAAGACAGGGATTGTGAACACAGTGGACTGTGTGACAGAGGATATAGAGGTCAATAAGATATTGGTATTGATGCAAAGCCTAAAAGTCAAGGAACTTAAAGGTGCAGAGAAAATGAAGGAAGAGGAAGATGTCTTTGAGGATGCTCATGAAGACTTATTGGAAGAAGAAGAAGATAAGGTAAAAGAAGGGGCAGTGAGTGAGTTTGTAGGAGAGTGTGAAGTTAATGAGAAAGGTGTAGTCACTTTGATTGATGAAGAAGATCAACTAAAATGGATAAGTGAATTTCCAAGGAAGAAAGAGTTGATGGTGAATGGCCTAGTGAAGGCTAGAGGAAAATAATTTGGGCAATCTCCAATTGGGATGGAGCAGAAAACAGAGAATATGGATTGGATAGGGGTTGTGTATGCTATTGTGCAGATTGTTTTGAGCATGGGAAAGCTGAGAAAAGTTGTGAGGAGGAAAATGGAGAGGCAGAGAATGAAGAGGATTGTTTTCTATTTCTTTGTTTTGATGATTTTGATGATGGAGGTTAAGACAAGATTCAAAATGAAAGGTGAAGCATATGGTGTGGTTTTGTGTGAACATGTTGAGAATGTTGGGAGTAGTTGGTTAAGGTATGTAAGTGCAGGTCTGAGATTGACAGTGCAAAACCAAGGAATCAATTCAAGCAAGGGAATGCTACACATGGACAAGACAAAGCCAAAGGTCAAGATGAAGCATCTACAAGGAGTATCAGAGGATGGAGATTCAACTTTGTTGCAGGTGAAGGCTTCCAAGAGACTTGGAAGAATTTTCAAGCCAGGGTGCATGGTGCAGGAGCACCCCAGTACACTTAGTTTCAACAATTCATCCTTTGAAGGAAGGCATTAGAAATTTAGGGGCATTGGAGTAAATTAATGTTAAATAAGGTCTTTGGGACTATTTTTCATGTAATTGGTGGTTTTTAAGGTTAGTTGTTTCAAAAGTGCACAAGGTTGCATAATATTGTGTTTGTTGCTAATAAATTGTCAAACAAGGCAAAATTAAGCAATGTAAGGGTTAAGGTAGTCTTATGGTCAGTTATAGGCTTTTTTTTTTTGGTAGTTTGGATTGAAAAATGTTTAAATGGCCTCTTGAAGGCTTGAGAAGGGTTGGTGGAAGCACTTTGAAGAACAAAAATTAATAAAAATCTCTTTCTTTTAGTTATTTTATAGTTTTTTCTCTCATTTCTTGGCTATGTACGGGTCCGTACAGCATGAACTGGTCATGAATGATTGGATTTTGATTTAGGATTGTGTTTCCTTTTTTTTGAATTGGTTCTTGAGAGTTATTCTTGTGAATTAAACCAATTGAATTGAATTTGCTGATGACTGGTCTAAAACAGGGGAAGTAGGGTTTTGAAGTTAAATGTGAATTGAAGGGCCATTCCTCCTTTTGTGCAGGCTGTAACTTGGAGGAATAGGCCTATTTAAAGTAGGGTAAGTGTAATGTGAGCCTCCTTGTGGTGGAAGAGTATTTAAAGCAGATTAACAACACTGCCCTGTTGTAAAAGCTAAGTTTTGGGTCTTGGAGTCAAGGCTAGAGTAAGTGAAAAGGTCTATAGGGAATGTAAACTAGGTAGAAACCCTAGAGGAATGCCTTGGTAGATGTATTTGATGCTATCTAGAAGTTTTGAGTGGCTGTAAGTGATTGGTTGAGTGAGGAAGTTAGAAACCCTATGGTGAAGGGGTGAAAAGAGTGAAAAATTAGGTGGTTTACAAAGGAAGTATGTGAAAAATGTGAGAGCAGTCAAATTTTAAGGTGTGTTGAGCATGTGCAGGTTGAAATTAGAAGGATTCAAGTGGTTTTGGGTTTGCAAGTGATTTGGGTATAGGATTTACAATAAGCCCTAGGTTTTAGGAAGGAAAAGGAGGGTTTGTTGGAGGAGCAGTATAGAAGGGCAGTATGGAGGTTTTGATCAGAGATTATTTTTCTTTGTGCCACAATTTGTGACTGTCCAAGAGTTGGTAAGGTGAAGAGCAGTTTAAGAGACACTTTGTTTGTAAAAGTGGGCTAGTTCTACTAGCCCTTGGTCACGGTGACTTAATGATTTTCTATGTTTTGACAAATGAATCTGACTTGTAAGCTTGGAAATGTCTTTTTGATGGAATATGGATGTTATATGGATGATCAGTGGGTGTTCTTATAGTTGTCTTTGAAGAATTGGTCTTTCAGTTGCTTAGTTGTGAATTGGAAAGCCATAGAGCTGACCCTATGGAAGTTGTGCTAGTTATTTGATTTTGTGTTGGTGTTTGGTTTTCAAGCTTGGTTGATTGTTCCTCCATCCTGCTCTGCATCACAAAAAAAACCCCAACATTTTTTCCCTGCTTGGTTGTGTGTAGGTACTTGTTTGTGTGGAGCTTGTTGGCATATTAGAATTTTCATGAGTTGAATGTCTACCACCTTTTTTCTTCTCACTTATATCATTTGTCTCATTATTTCTATTATTTTGTTATTTATTTCTTTATTCATCATTAATAAGCATTTATTTGAGTTGCTTAGTGGTATTTTTTTCATTCTATTTGTGTCCTTTCACTTTCTGTCTATACAAACACCAACGTATATGTGAGATGCCAGCACACCACATTGTTGCCCCTATTTTGCATCACTGTCCTCTAGAAAAGAGTTGTTTGAGGTATAATTAAAATTCCAAATACTTGTTTCCTTATTCCAAACCAAACTCTTGGGTTACTAGAGTGACAGAAGTACTGAGATTGCTCTTCATTCTCTATCCTTTACATCAAACAATTTCTTAAACACCTGCTCAATTGAATTAGATTAGGGCAACCTTCAACTCTTGAATCTTCATGACCTAGAGCCACTGAGTGGTTTTTCCCCCTCCTCTATAGGAACCTAAGGTTGTCATCTATAATCCTCGTACCACATTCACTAAGTGGGGTGAACTAAGCAAAGAGGCTATATGTGAAGATATCTCCACATGGATCTACAAGGATGAAGAAGAAACCAATTCCTCACAAGTACCAGTTGATAAATATGGAAATAATTTCAAGATCATGAAATAACAAGGCTATGATGGATGTAGTGGTCTTGCTTTGAACAAACATGGAATGAAAAAACCTTTATTACAAGTCCTTACTTTCCAAAGAATACAGGGTTAGGGTATGCACCACCAAAAGTGATTCCTCCTCGTACTAAGTTATCTTTAGGTGAAAATTTTAATTATTCTAATGAAATCAAGACATCTAAGGATTACCATATCAAAATAGAATCTAACGAATGGGAATGGGGTTATTATAAATCCACTAGTGACTATGACCTAGCTGAAACCTTTCAAGAGCTTCACCTATCCTCTTTTCAAACCAAATCTATGAGCAATCATGCCTAGATCAAAAACTTTTGGGATCCTAATGATATGTTTGTTTTAACATATTTTCTTATTCCTTGAGTTATAATCATATCGATGGTGACTTACCCCTCGTTTATCCATAATTAATAGATTAAGATCAATAAGGACCTCCTAGCTTGGACATATTCAAGAATGACGAAGCAATAGTTGAGTTCATGGGATTTCAAGAAGTAATACCAAGTGGGGATCATAAGGTTTGATTTATCATAGAGCTTTGTAATGCAGCATACTTTGGGGAGTCTAATCCACCATCTAGTCACAAAAATGAAAAAGATTAAAACAATAGGTCTCTAGTTCAAAACCAAAAGGTGCCTTTAGATCATGAAAAAGTAAAACTAAAGGATGTATCTGAGGGTGAAAACCTCCCTGAGGCTCCCAAGAATGGAGGGTTGGACATGCTCCCCATAAACTAAGATAGATCTCCATTTCTTGTAGAAAAATCAAAAAGAGGTTGATTTGGGTACTGATAATAGTCCTAGAATCATGCACTTTGTAGCATCCTTGACAATCACAAAGAAGCCAAAATTCACCAGTTTCTTTTTAGAAAGACAAATCAATTTTGCTTGGTTATACACTGATATGCCTAGGTTGGACCTTGAGTTAGTCTTGCATCATTTTCCACTATTCCCAAATGTGAAACCAGTTAAACAAAAGTTGAGAAAGATGCATCCCTAGATTGTACTTTTAGTGAAAGAAAAATCGAAGAAGATGCTCAGCATTGGTTTCATTCATCTTATAGACTATGTAGAGTGGATATCAAATTTTATACCTATAACAAAATTAACTAGTGGAATCAAAATATGCACAGACCTCAAAGACTTAAATAAAGCTTGTCCTAAATATGACTTCATGTTTCCCAACATTGACATCATAGTAGACTTGATAGCAGGATACAAAATGCTATCACTAATGGACGATTTCTCAAGATATAATCAAATTACAAATTCCCCCAAGGATCAACATAAAACAACTTTCACTTGTGCTTGGGGTACTTATTGTTGGAATGCCATGTCATTTGGTCTTAAGAATGCTGGAGCAACATATCAAAGAGCTATGACTGGTATTTTTTATGACTACATTCATACATTCATGGAAGACTATGTTGATGACTTATTAGAAAAATAATTATCAAGGGATAGTCATTTAGCAATGCTTGACAAGATTTTTAAATTTTTAGAAGAGTACAAGGTTAGATTGAATCAAAAAGTGTGTCTTTGGGGTATAATCTAGTAAACTATTAGGATACATTGTCTCTCATAGAGGTATTGAGGTTGATCCTATAAAAGTAAAAGCCATCATGGATATGCCTGCACCTACAAACATAAGCTAGTTACATACCCTACAAGGAAGGTTGTAGTCTATTCAAAGGTTCATAGCTCAATTAGTAGACAAATTATAATCATTTTAGCACTTTCTTCATAAGGGATTCCCATTCATATGGACTAATCACGGTCAAGAGGCATTCCAACAAATCAAGGGCTATTTGTTATCTCCTCTAGTTCTCATGGCACCTATCAATGGTAGAAACCTAATACTATACATATCAGCAACCTCTTCAACATTAGGAGCCTTGTTAGCACAAAATTATAATGATGGAAAATAATAGGCTATCTACTATATCAGTCAAACACTTGTGGGGTAAGATCATAATTATAGTCCTATTGAATGAGAATTAATTGTAGTTGTCTTCACCACTCAAAATATTTAACACTATATGTTGAATCATTGAACAAAACTCATTACAAAGATAGATCCCTTGAAATACCTTCTCAACGAAGCATCTCTAATAGGACAATTAGGAAAGTGGGTCATGATCCTAAGTGATTTTGTGATAGAATATGTTGATTGTAAAGTAATGAAAGGATAAGTGATAGCTAATCAGATTGTAGATGCTCCAATGGTAGCAAATCATCCATTAATATTTGATTTCCTTGATGAATCCATCTTCATAATAAAGACTTTTACAACATGGAAATTATACTTTTACAAATTTTACACAAATCATGGTTCAAGAGCGGGTATCCTTTTCATTACACCACAAGGGGACTCAATACCTAAGTCATATAGAATAGTGTTTCCATGCACTAATAACATGGATGAATATGAAGCATTACTAATAGGAATCTAAGTTGTTGTCAAATGTAAAATCAAGAATGTTCAAGTCTATGGTGATTCCTACTAGTTATCTGTTGGTTAATGATGACTATGACATAAAAGATAAAAATCTCACACCCTACAAAAGAATGGTTGATAGTTTCAAGTAGTATTTCGATGTCACTATCTTTAGTCAAATTCCAAGAATTAAAAACAAAGCAATTGATGGAATAGCCACCATAGGATCTCTCTTGGATATACCTAATAATGTGTTGCAATATGAGTTCTTGGTGGAACAATTATTGATCCATGTGTTCGATGTCCCCGAATCCAATCTCATGTGTAAAATTGTTGGACATGATTCTCCTTGGTAAAAATACTTTTACAATTACCTACATGACCAAATCATCCCTCCCAACTTGTCCTCTAACCAATGCAAGACCTTTGTCCGAAAAGCATCTAAATATGTCATCATCAATGATACCCTTTACCATCATAGCCTAGATAGCACCCTTCTCAGATGTCTCAATTCATATGAAGCACAAATGGCTTTACATGAGGTACACAATTATATATGTGGAAATCACTCTACTAGTCCTACTCTAGCCAAAAATCTCATGCGAATGAGATATTATTGGGCCACTATGGAATATGATGCCTATCACTTTGTTAAGAAATGTTAACAATGTTAGATACATGGAGATCTTGTGCATGCACCTACCCAGGAGCTTCATCCAATTACATCACCATGCCCATTCTCTCAATGGGGACTCAACCACATGGGAGAGATCCACCCTACCTCTACTAATGGTCATAATTTCATCCTTACTCTAACTAAGTAATTTAAAAAATGGATTGAAGCCATTCCAATGACCTACAATATTAGAAAGAAAATATCCAAATTCATCCTCAATTATATCATATGTTAGTATGGTGTTCCTAATCCATCATTATAGATAATGGTTGTCCTTTCAAGAATCAGGATTTCTATGAATTTTGTGAGATAATCCATATCTATCATCACTTTGCTACTCTATATTACCCTCAAGGTAATGATCAAGTGGAGGCATCTAATAAAACTATCCATAAAATCTTAAAGAATATTGTTGATGATGCTAGTCATGACTGGCATATCCAACTTAACCCAATATTATGGGCCTATCGTACCATCATTCACACTCCTATAAGATTCACTCCACATTCCCTTATCTTTGGATTGGAAGTCATTCTTCCCATTGAGGTTGAGTTACCATCCCTTAGAGTATCTATGCAACAATTCATTGACGATGAGGAAAATCATGTATCTCGTTTACATGAGCTAAAGTTAATGGATGAGAAGAGACAAAATGCACTAGTTCATTTACAAGCCTATCATAACTATCTCCATTGCAACTATAATAAAAGAGTGAGTTAGGCATTTTGATATTGGTGACTTGGTCTTGAAGGAGAATTCAAAGAATCAAATGGATCGAGAGAAACATGAAAATTTTAAGCCTAATTGGTTGGGTCCTTACATCATAACTATATCATATGAGTCTAACATTGATCAGCTTGCTACTCCTGAAGGTGAATTTCCACTAGAGCCCATCAACAGCATGAACCTTCAAAAGTACTATACTTAGTATTTAGAGAATCCCACAAAAATATATATATAAAATTGTCACCTTAATGAAAACCTTGCAAACATGTGTCTTGGTGACACAAAATATATATATTTAGAAAAATCAAAAATAGTAAAGAGAAATAATCTATTAAATAGTGAAAACCACTTTGATGGCACTTTGGATAAGTACCATGGTGAAAACCTGGCAAAAAAGCGCCATGTGTAGTCAATCTTTGCTCCATAATCTACTATCATTCTATCTGAATTTTACTTACATCCATAATACCTCGTGCATATTCCACTCCATAACAAAAATCTACCTTTCCCATTCATTCATAATAAATCTTAGTCATCCTTCCCATGACCTAAGGATTGTTGATGTATAACATCTTTAACTTCCCACATCCATCCCCAATAAACTTTTCCCATCCCCTTCATCCATAATAAGATGGTAATATACCTGACTGGGGGAAATTCCTTGACTTCTATCTCATAAGGGATCCTAGACATGGTTCAACAATAAGAAAACTTCAAAAATCCAAAAATCCAAAAAAATCACAAAACTCCAAAAACAAAGTTTGTGTCAGTCCATATGATCAAACTAGTCTCTATGACTTTACATAGGAAATTCCATCATCAATGAGCCCTCAAGGCTTAGGTCAATTGATTAGGTTTTTTCATAACAAGTTTTTATCTATATCCATTCTTCCATAATAAACTATTTGTGGTCAAAGTTAGTCGAACTGCATTATCTTTATGCTTTACATAGGTAAGGTCATCATCAATGAGCCCTTAAGGAATCAGGTCATTCCCTTAGGTTTCATCATCACAAGGTCTTCATCCATCATAATTTGTATCCCATAATAAATTTTCCATTTCTAAGGTTGACACTTTGATCAGACACAAGCAAGCTATCTTACAAAGAACTAAGCTTAACAAATCTTGAAACAACAAATCAAACTACCCAACTAACCTCCAATCCAAATAGATTATTTTCTTAAAAATATTGAGCAATCCTTATACAAAATGTGGCATCATCAAGATCCCTAGTCTTATACGACATGTTGCATTTCTAAAACTAGACATCATCCATCAACTATCAAATTATCTTATACAAGTTGTTCCACCCTCAAAACCAGACATATCTTATATGAGGTGTACCATTCTTGAAACTTGATGCTATCCTATCATTTATCTTATATAGGATGTTGCATCATCAGTATCACTAGTCTTATACAACATGCTTTCATTCCTAAAACCAGATGCTATCATTATCCAAAATTTTATCAATCAATTTGGCAAAAGATCTAAATGGTTGTTAACTCACTAGTCCAGTTTGTCTTATCTTTTTATTTGATTTATCTTTCATCATGTTACTATACACCTCAAGGAAATTCACAAGTGATGAGAGGTGTGATGATGGATTATGACATTTTTCTCTTTGATTTTTATTTGTGGTTTATCTTGACAATATGATTGGGGAAACTTGGTTCCTTATGTTTGCTTGAGTTTCCATTTGGCATAATCAAAAAATCCTTTACAAGTTAAAGGTCATGTAATGCTTTCTTGCATCAAGATTCACATGTTTTTTGGTTACTTCCTCACATATTCCAACAAGGTTTTGTGGTTATTAGTATGTGTCATGGCATTCCCTGTCTGTCATGTGTCTTCTTTTGCAAATGATAACATATCACACCTTTGTCTATGTCATATATTGGTGTTATGTATCCATTACCATAATAAATGTTTTTTGATGATAATTATGCAATAAAATAAAAATTTATCATTTATTAGCAATATCTCAAGATAGCAATCCTAATTAATTTGTGCCATTTCTCTTTTTCATCTTCGCTAACTTCTTTCCTCACTAACATCCCATTTGTTCATTCTACATAATCATCCTAATGGCGTGCAATGATAGGGCGGGTGCATGAAGTTGGTCGCACTTTTGTGGCCAGAAATTTTTTTGGAAAGAGATAACGCGAGTGCGTTATGTTGTTTTAAAAGCAAAAAAAAGTGAAAACTATCATTTTCTATTTACTGTTTCTCAGCTCTTCCTGTGGCTAAAAACCCTCACTTACGCACTCGCATTCTAGGAGGAAGGATTTCTACAAATTTTATCAACAACAATTGGATTTTCTTTGCAAATATGGCGCCACGATGACAAAGAGGTGTGGGAGGTAAGTATTGTTGGCTATTTGTTTTGAATTTCTTAGTTTGAAATTGATTTTGTTTGTTTTAGGTTAGATTTGATTTTTTTTTTTTAATTTGTAGGAAATCCTGAAAATCCTCAACAAGAAGAGGAGGAAAATCCTCAACAACAAAATGCTCAACAAAATCAACCTCCCCCACCAATCACTCAATACCCTCCTGGCACTCAAGAAAATTTGAGGAGTGAAATTGAGAATAATAGAAAACAACTTGAGGATCTTATCAGTAGGTTGAGTGATCCAAATGCTTCAACCACAGAAAGAATGTGTCTAGAAAATTCATTGAAAGAGATGTTAAAAAATGTAGATGCAATTACCCAACAAATATCTGGATGGAAAGATAGGAGGCAGGTAGCCAGGGCATATTATGCAGACAAATTATCATATAAACAAGTAAAAGATTTAAAAATTACTAAAGTTGATTTGTGCTCTCTATTCACTGACCCTAAAACAAATAAAAATCTTACCCTCAATGCAAAGAGGTTTCCTATTCATTGGTGCCACCACCAAGAGATTAGGAACCATTTTTATGATAGATGGTATTTGGTATTTGATTACCCACCATGTAATAATTGTGAAGTCCCCCAATATTTTCTTAGGAAACTATATAGTGAGTTCGTATTGAACCAAATCCAAAATTATTTTGATATGAGGGAGTTATAGGGGAGAGGTGGGGGGTCAGCTCAGGATAGGCCCGGTGCACAGCCAGATCTTGTGCGGCAAGGGAGACGACCTCTCACTAGGCCACCTTGTGAGCACATTGTTATGCCTGTTGTTGCAAAGGAGAGTGCTGATGTAGAGACATTGCAGGTGATCAATACTTTGACCCAGAGTGTCATCCATCATAGTAGCCCTATTGTACAACACCATCCAAGGGAGTCTTCAGGTGGTGGCCTTCGAACCCATGTGTGTCAATCTTGTGGGGCGACTGCTTCATATGACCCCACTGGCACATAGGAGGTTGCTACACAGGATCCGTATGTTGCTATGTAGGATCTGTCTGCTACTACATAGGATCTGAATGCTACTATAGGGATGGAGAGGACGGCTGACATTTTGCATCGTGCATATGGCATTGATAGTCAAGTAAAAGTCAGCATGTTCATTGAATTTAATTTATTAAATTTCAATTCTGAAATGCATGATTAACTAATTTAGTTTTATTATTTTAATAAAATTGTAGGGTCACAGTGTTGAGACTGGATACACCGGTCCTCCACCTACTTATTTCTGCAGTACACCAATCAGTGGGGTATGTAACTAGTAAATAATTATAAATTTATTACATGTTAATAGCATTGTTTTACGAATGGAATTTTAATACATGTGATTTTGGATGTTGAACAGGCTAATATTGGTGGTTTCAAGCAAACACCTCCTAGTGCCAGTGGATTCACTCAAACGTACATGGAGGTAATAGAATAAAGAGAACTTAACTAATGAATTCTACTTAATAGATTTGTGTAGTTTATATTCATATTTTTGGTTACGTTGCATTACACATCATTCAAACTCAAAGCATTAGTACTTCAAATTCCATAACTAATAACTAGATGTTGATAGATGACAAAATTTCAACTGTACAATATAGTTGTTTAGAAAGTCAACATAAGCAACACAATGCAATTACCTCACATGGAGGCATGTGCTTGCAAAGGTGCACCACCACGACAAACTATGGATGCTTGGAAAAAATCTATGAAACCATAATAGTAAGAAATAGTATAGACAAGGTAGTTAGTGATACAAAGCATCATATCAAAACACTCAATCATCAGGGTACATCTGATGTAGAGCATCCAACAAACACCATCAACATCATTTCTTCAAGGGATTTCAATCCCAAATAGAATCAGGAGAAGATCAAATATAATTTCATCATAAATCTACTTTCCATTCAACCAAAATCCACTCAAATTCTCTTAGCCATTCCACAGGCCATCATTCATCATTCGACTAATCAGTATTCCAATTGATTCATTCAAAGAAAAAATCATATTAAAGAAAACTTTGACTTAATTGATTAGATTCACATCATTCTCAACCACCATAAAAACAACATAAACCTGATTATTGACACTTGAACAATTCATCCTTTCATTTATTCGCCAAGGAAACAAATCAATTAAACCATACCTCACTATTATTAGTCCATTATCAAGCACTGTACTCACCATATTTTGACTGCAATAGTCTATTTATAGGTTACAAACTCCTGCTATGACAAAATCTTGATTATCATCTTGTGGTTAATCACCAATTTTCTCAAAAGGCTTTATAATAGTCACCCATCCAACCATCAAAGTCACCAAACCTGTCTTATACACCTTAAAAAAAATTAGTAACATCAATCATATCATTAGTTTGATAGTAACCAAGCACTCAATCATATCACGAAAGCTTTGAAAGGATATAAGTCAGAAATGTTGAAGATAGGAGAGATTGCCACCCCAGGAGGTAGCTCTATTTCATAAGCATTTTGGCCAAACTTGTAGACCACCTTGCAAGGTCCTATCTTCTTCATCATGAGTTTGGTATACTTTCCTTTTCGAAGTCTCTCCTTCTTCAAGTGTGCCATCACAAAGTCTCCAACCTTGAATTGGACATTCCTCTTCTTTAAATTTTCCTTTTCCTTATACTTCTCAACATTCTTTTGAAGGGTTTCCTTCACTTGTTGATGAATATCCCTGATTGTAACAGCAAAGTCCTCACCTTGAGCACTTCTCCTAGCAACTCCTTATAGATCAATTAGTTCATAGACCCCTCTAGGGTGCATGCCATAGACTACCTCAAAAGGGCTTCTACCAATGCTCCTATTCATGGAGTCATTATATGCAAATTCAGCCTGAGGTAAAATCAGATCCCAAGCTTGTCCATGCTCCTTGGTAAGGCATCTTAAGAGGTTTCCCAATGATCTATTCACCACTTTAGTTTGTCAATCCATTTGTGGATGGTATGCTGAACTAAAGGACAGATTTTTTCCTTGAGTTTCTTCCACAAGGTCATCCAAAAGTGACCAATGAATTTAGAATCCCTATCAGAAACAATGCTTAAAGGCAGTCCATGTATCCTAACAACCTCCTTAAAGAAGAGACCTGCTATATGAGATGCATCATTGATGCATTTGGAAGGAATAAAATGTGCCATCGTACTAAATCTATCAACTACCACAAAGATACTATCAAAATATTTTTGGGTTCTAGGCCACCCCAAGACAAAGTCGATACTTACACACTCTGAAGGCCTATTGGGAATGGGCAGTGGTTGATAGAGTCCTGCATTTGATGAAGTTCCCTTTGCCCTTTGACATATTGTGCAGCCTTCCACATACCTTCTCACATCCACCTGCAACTTTGGCCAATAGTAAAATCTCCTAACTTGTTCTAAGGTCTTGTCAAGGCCAAAGTGACCTCCAAGACTCCCACTATGTTTCTCCTTTATGATATTCTCCCTCATTGAGCATTTACGCACACACAATTGGCTTCCTTTGAAGAGAAAACCATTCTGCAATAAAAAGTCAAAGAATTCACCATGAAAAGAATTCAAATGTTGCTCACAAACATTATATACCTCCTTGAAATCTGAATCTTCATGATACATATCCTTCAATGCTTCAACCCCCATGCTTTGGAGTTGGATCTCTTGCACTACAAGTGTTCTACTGAGAGCATCAGCCACCTTATTTGCTTGGCCCTTCTTATGCTTTATTGTGAAAGTATAGGCTTGCAAATACTCTACCCACTTCATGTGCCTATGACTGAGTTTGTCCTGTGTATTCAAAAAAGTCAAGGCATGATTATCAGTATAAACAACAAATTATTTAGGTAACAAGTAGTGCCTCCACTTTTTGAGGGCTTGGACCATAGCATACAATTCCAAATCATAAGAAGAATAATTCCTCTTTGCTTCATTCAGCCTCTCACTGTAAAATGCAACCGATCTGCCTTCTTGGCTCAAAATAGCCCCTATTGCTTGATTGCTAGCATCACACTCAATGGTAAAAACTTTATCAAAATCAGGGAGCACAATTATAGGCTGTTGTGCTACTCTCATTTTCGGATATTCAAACCCTTTATCAGCCTCATTGGTCCAAGAAAACTTACCTTTGTTACCTCTTTTGATGGTGTCCAAGATTGGTGCACAAATTTGGCTAAAGTTCTTGATGAACTTGTTATAAAAGCTTGCAAGTCCATGGAAGCTTCTCACATCTCCAATGGATTTTGGTGTTGGCCTTGAGTAAGAATAGCATGCACCTTTGAAGGATCCATCTTCAAACTTCCCTTGGAGATGACAAAACCAAGGTAGACTAGTTCTTCCTTCATGAATTCACACTTTTCCATGTTGATCAACAGCTTCTCCTCTTGTAACGTCCTTAGTACCATGTCAAGGTGCTTCAAATGTTCTTCTTTAGACCTGCTAAACACAAGGATATCATCTGAATAAACTACAACAAACTTTCCAATGAAAGGTCTCAATACCTCATTTAGAAGGCGCATAAATGTACTAGGGGCATTTGATAACCCAAAGGGCATCACCAACCAATCATAGAGCCCTTCATTAGTCTTACAATTTGTCTTCCATTTATCCCCCTCTCTGATCCTTATCTGATGGTACCCACTCTTTAGATCAATCTTGGAAAAGTAAGATGCTCTTGATAGACAATCCATGAGGTCCTCCATTATTGGCATCGGGAACCTATATCTGATTGCACGATCCTATTAATGGCTCTTGAATCAATGCAAAGCATCCAATTCCCATCCTTCCTTGGTGCTACGATAGTAGGAACAACACATGGCCTCAAACTCTTCCTCACTAGCCCTTTATCCATCAACTCTTGCACTTGTCTTGCAATCTCCTCATTTTGAGCAAGTGTCATCTTGTATGCAGCCTTATTAGACAATGCAGCCCCTGGAATCAAATCAATATGGTGGCTTATATCCCTAATGGGAGGTAGGGAACTAGGTAATTCACTCACCGTTATGTCCTTTTACCTTTCCAACAACTCTTGGACTTCGTTTGGTGCATCTTTCTTCTTCTTTGTGGGTAGATCTGCTTCACTTTTTGGCTTCATAATCAGGAAGAATCCTCTTCCTCCTCCTTCGTTCAAGGTCTTCATGAACTCCTTCTCACCCACCATCAAAACACTAGGCCCATCATGCTTTTCCTTGTCTTCTTCTAGGAGAGGTGAAAGGTTGTAAGTCTTCCCATCCTTCACAATGGAGTATGTGTTCTTCTCCCCATCATTCTTGGTCTTCCTATCAAAGTGCCAAGGCCTACCAAAAATATATAGCTTAATACTTGTACTCAAAATTTTGTTCATTAGATTTCATACATTATAAGTCATGACGTGGATCTCGCTATTGTAACTTTTTTGTGATTGAATAATTTGTTGTTTTATTTTTAGATGTTGGTTTTGGGAACACCTCCAAATGTTACAAGGGAAATGGATATCGGTGTTTCATCCACTATTCAATCCTCCATGGCTCTGATAGAGAAGGTATGAGGCAAATTACTAAATTTAAATTTACATTTGTTGTTATAGATGTTAGTTCTAGTGAAAAATCAAACCATTATTGATTCGCAGTTTAATTCCTATATGGATGGTTTATAGAGGGCTTGAGCATGCCTGAGCATCGGCATGCAAATATTTCCATCATGGAGAGTGATCATGAGATGGCAGTAAGTGATTATTTTGTTAAATATATCATTTCTTATAATGTAATTTCTATATATTAATGTCTTTACTTCTTATTGTAACAGTTAAGACTTTACCAGGAGCTAAACTATAGGAGGAGCAGTAGGAGCACTCCTCGAGCATAGCAGATATGATAGATGGACTTATCACCATCAGATCGCCAAACAAAGGGAAATAATTTATTTCCAGAGCATGGAGAGAAATGAATTTTGATTCCAAAGCCCTTTGTTGTATGCCTAGACATGGCAATTTATGGCATTCGAGCGTAAGCCTATATGGCTATTTTTTAACTATATTTTATACTTATATTGACATATATTGATGTATGTGTACTTGGCTATTTGGTTTACAAATATTTTTTATTGATGGTGTCCATATTTTGGGGAAAAATTTGACAAAACAAAAGTATAAGATTTTTTGAAAAAATAGGAAAAAGTCTAGAAAAAATGGGAAAAAAATTAGATTTTAAAAAAAAGGTAAAAAAAAGTAGAACAATTTATGAGATAAAAACTTTTTTAAAAAATTTAAAGGCATTTCCATAGCATAGAGATATAGAGAGCAAATAAAATAAAGAGTTTAACTAATAAATTGTAAAAAATAGATTTTTGTAGTTTATATTCATATCATTGATTACATTGCATTGCACATATTTCAAACTCAAAGCATTTCTTCACATTGCATAACTAATAACTAGATGCTGATAGATGACAAAATTTCAATTACAATATATAGTTTTTACAAAGTCAACCTAAGTAGATATGCAATTACTTCACATTGCATAACTAATAACTAGGAGCAGCTCCCAATTGCATTTTCTTGTCATGGCATTCTATGAGACCACATTTCTTTGAGGAATTTTTTCAAACAATTCCTGCCTTGTCTATACTACCACATTTTGATACATGTCTACCAAAGCATTTTTCAAATAGTTCACGCCTTGTTGCTATGGTGAAGCCTAAAACAAGTGCTTTTGAACAAGCTATGGATGCTTCAAAAATCTATCAAAAGCATAATAGTAAGCAATATCATAGACAAGGTAGTGAACTCTTTGAAAAAATGCCTCAAAGAAATGAGGTCTCATGGTGATGGAATGCCATGACAATCAAATGCTTTTTATTGTCATGGCATTCCATCACCATGAGACCTCATTTCTTTGAGGAATTTTTTTAAAGAGTTCACTGCCTTGTCTATGCTAACACATTTTTCATACATGTCTATCAAAGAATTTTATCAAACAGTTCATTTCCTTGCTGCTATGGCTAAAATCCTAAAACAGGTGCTTTCAAACAAGTTATGGATTGTCATGGCATTCCATCACCATGAGACCACATTTCTTTGAGGCATGTTTTCAAATAGTTTTCTGCCTTGTCTATGCTACCACATTTTTCATAAATGTTTTCCAAAGAATTTTATCAAACAATTCACCTCCTTGCTACTATGGCTAAAAGCCTAAAATAGGTGCTTCAAAATAAGCTATTGATGCTTGGAAAAAATCTATCAAAGCATAATTTAATAAGCAATAGCATTGACAAGGCAGCGAACTATTAGAATAAAAGCCTCAAAGAAATGTGGTCTCAATGGTGGTGGAATTCCACGACAATCCATAGCAATTTGCTTGTCATGGCATTCGTCATGGCATTCCATCACCATGAGACCACATTTCTTTGAGGCATTTTTTCAAACAGTTCGCTGCCTTGTCTATGCTACCACATTTTTCATATGTTTTTACCAAAGCATTTTAACAAACATTTCACTTCCTTGCTCCTATGGCTAAAAGCCTAAAATAGGTGCTTCCAAACAAGCTATGGATTCTTGGAAAAAATCTATCAAAGCATAATTTAATAAGCAATAGCATAGACAAGGCATCGAACTGTTTGAATAAAATCCTCAAAGAAATGTGGTCTCAATGGTGGTGGAATGCCATGACAATCCATAGCAATTTTTCTTGTCATGGCATTCCATCACCATGAGACCACATTTCTTTGAGGCATTTTTCAAACAGTTCACTTCCTTGTCTATGCTACCACATTTTTCATACATGTTTACCAAAGCATTTTATCAAATAGTTCACCTCCTTGCTGCTATGGCTAAAAGCCTAAAATAGGTGCTTCCAAACAAGCTATGGATGCTTGGAAAAAGTCTATCAAAGCATAATTTAATAAGCAATAGCATAGACAAGGTAGTGAACTATTTGAATAAAAGCCTCAAAGAAATGTGGTCTCAATAGTGATGGAATTCCATGACAATCCATAGCAATTTTCTTTTCATGGCATTCGTCATGGCATTCCATCACCATGAGACCATATCTCTTTGAGGCATTTTTTAAAACAGTTCGCTACCTTGTCTATGCTACCACATTTTTCATGCGTGTTTACCAAAGCATTTTATCAAACAATTCGCTGCCTTGCTGCTATGGCTACAATCCTAAAATAGGTGCTTCCAAACAAGCTATGGATGCTTGGAAAAAATCTATCAAAGCATAATTTAATAAGCAATAGCATAGACAAGGCAGCAAACTGTTTGAATAAAAGCCTCAAAGAAATGTGGTCTCAATGGTGGTGGAATTCCATGACAATCCATAGCAATTTGCTTGTCATGGCATTTGTCATGCCATTCCATCACCATGAGACCACATTTCTTTGAGGCATTTTTTCAAACAGTTCACTACCTTGTTTATGGTACCAAATTTTTCATACATGTCTACCAAAGCATTTTATCAAACAATTCACTGCCTTGTTGCTATGGCTAAAATCTTTAAAAAAGTACTTTTGAACAAGCTATGGATGCTTGGAAAAAATCTATCAAAGCATAATAGTAAGCAACAAGCTATGGTCTCATGGTTTTTTTTCACGCAAAAATCAGTGTGATTTTATTCACATTTTTTTGCAAGTTATAAACACTTATTTTTGCCAATTTTGTTGTTTCAAATGACATTCAATTTTATGGTGATTGTGTTGTTTATATGATCATATGTGATATTCTAATCCTAATTCATGCTTCTAGGTTGCATAGATATATATTTTGTTTTTACATGTTTTTTGTACCAATGAACCCAAAACGAACTGAACCCCCCTCCAAAAAATTTTGGCCAAACCAGCGTGTTTGGGTGAGAAAGAGGACCATGCCTAGCGTGAATATGCCTATTCGAATGCATTGGAACAATCTGTTTGGTCACACGAGTTGCAGAACGAAAGTTGCACCACTTTGCAACTTTCCACTACTTCCATTTGACACTTTTTCCATCAACTGAAATTTGGACACCACGGGAAAACCACTTTGAGATAACAAAAACCGAGAGAGGTTATTGTATAGGGGCCCAACGCAATCCCATGGGATAAGACAAGAATTTTCTAAGCATCATGGTGTCCGAGTAACCTCATGCTGAAGTTTGTAGTGATTTTTCCCTATGGACCCTTAAGGGATTGATCCGGTTCAACATAGCTCAGAGCGATTCCGCATGTTTGGGTGTGAAAGAGGACCATTCCTAGTGTAAAAATGCCTATTCAGATGTGTTGGAATAGTTCATTTGGTCACATGAGTTGCAAAACAAAAGTTGCACCACTTTGCAACTTTCCACTACTTCCATTTGACACTTTTTCATCAACTGAAAATTCGACACCACGGGAAAACCACTCTGAGATAATGTAAACCAAGAGAGTTTATTGTATAGGGGCCCAACGCGATCCCATATGATCAGACGAGAAGTTTCTAAGCATCACGGTGTCCTAATAAACTCATGCTGAAGTTTGCAGCCATTTTTCCCTTTGGACCCTTAAGGGATCGATCCAGTTGAACGTAGTTCGGAGTGATTCCGCGTGTTTGGATGCGAAAGAGGACCATGCATAGCTTAAACATGCCTATTCGGACGCGTTGGAACAGTCTGTTTGGTCACACGAGTTGTAGAACGAAAGTTACACCACTTGGCAACTTTTCACTACTTCTATTTGACACTTTTTCCATCAACTGAAATCTGGAAACCACAGGAAAACCACTTTGAGATAACAAAAACCGAGAGAGGTTATTGTAGATGGGCCCAACACAATCCCATGGGATCAGACGAGAAGTTTCTAAGTGTCACAGTGTTGAAATAACCTCATGTTGAGGTTTGCAGCTATTTTTCCCTTTGGACCCTTAAGGGATTGATTTGGTTGAACGTAGCTCAAAGCGATTCTGTGTGTTTGGGTGAAAAAGAGGACCATTCCTAGCATAAAAATTCCTATTCAGATGCATTGGAATAGTCTGTTTGGTCACACGAGTTGCAGAACAAAAGTTGCACCACTTTGCAACTTTCCACTACTTCCATTTGAATCTTTTTTCATCAACTAAAAATTTGACACCACAAGAAAACCACTACGAGATAATGTAAACCAAGAGAGGTTATTGTAGAGGGGCCCAATTCAATCCCATAGGATTAGACAAGAAGTTTCTAAGCGTCACAGTGTCCTGGTAACCTCATGCTGAAGTTTGCAGCCATTTTTCCCTTTAGACCCTTAAGGGATTGATCCGGTTGAACGTAGTTCAGAGCGATTCCGCGTGTTTGGGTGTGAAAGAGGACCATTCCTAGCGTAAACATGTCTATTTTGACACATTGGAACAATTTTTTTGGTCACACGAGTTGCAAAACGAAAGCTGCACCACTTGGCAATTTTTCACTGCTTCCATTTGACACTTTTTCCATCAACTAAAATTTGGACACCACGGGAAAACCACTCCGAGATAATGAAAACTGAGAAAGGTTATTTTAGATGGGCCCAACACGATCCCATGGGATTAGACAAGAATTTTTTAAGCATCACGGTGTCTAAATAACCTCATGTTGAAGTTTGCAGCCATTTTTCCCTTTGGACCCTTAAGGGATCAATCTGGTTGAACGTAGTTTGGAGCGATTCCACGTGTTTGGGTGTGAAATAGGACCATGCCTAGCATAAACATGCCTATTTGGACGCATTGGAACAGTCTGTTTGGTCACATGAGTTGCAGAATGAAAGTTGCACGACTTGGCAACTTTTCACTACTTCCATTTGACACTTTTTCCATCAACTGAAATCTGGACACCACGAGAAAACTATTCCGATATAACAAAAACCGAGAGAGTTTATTCTAGAGAGTCCCAACGGGATCCCATCGGATTAGACGAGAAGTTTCTAAGCATCATGGTGTCTGAGTAACGTCTTGCTGAAGTTTGCAGCCATTTTTCCCTTTGGACCCTTAAGGGATCGATCCAATTGAACAAAGGGTCTATACTCTAAAATTATCCAAACCTTACCAACTCTTGGGGCAGTAATTCTAAGGTATCAAAACTTCAAAATCCACAATTAGATCTCAGTTATACCACTGTAAAATGGGTAAACCACAAAACCCTCTATTGTAGCCTAAACCCTAGGGGTTTATTGAAAATGATACTTCCAAAGCTAACCACAACCTATAAAGTACTCAAACAAGTTTCTGATGCCCTACACAAGCTCAAACAATCATAAAATGATGCTTCCCTACACAAAAACACAATTTAACTCTTCAAAACCACCATTTTTCTTAAAGAAAACTCACTTTTACACACGTGTTTCACACCCATCTCAGTTTTAGACCTCCCCAACACAAACACATCATTCCCACACCTTAATAATGTTAGTGCAGACCCATTCCTCAAGTTACAAAGGCTACAGAAAGAGGATTGGGTCAAAAATTCATTTTTATTGACTCAAAACCTTCAAATGTACAAGTTTGGGCCGGTTTTAGTAAATTGATGATATTCTACTCCTTATTTTCCTTGATGAACAAAACTTACTAAATGGTTCTCCTGCACCAATCATACATCAACCTTCTTGTCCCTTCTAAATTTTGGACCACATCCATTACCTCCACATAAAACTTGACATCCTTAGTCTTCTTGGTTCCCATGCCTTGATATGGTTATGCAAATGAAAATGAAGCAAAGTAATAATCTCCTTCTTCGTTGGCTGGAAGAATGCATGCTTAATGTTTTGATACATGATATCAACTCTCTCTTCTGCTCTCATGGTTGAATATCGAAATCTAGTATGGTGGGCCTCCAGAGTTCCAGTCATCTTTCTTCCTCTTCCACCAAATGTTGGCCTGATCCACACATCTCCCAACCTAATTGGCTTTGTTTTTTGAAAGCTAAAATTTCTCCTGAGTCACCAATGTAGCTCTCTCTGCCTTTTCAAAATCTTTCATTGCTACAAATCATCTTTGGGATTTAATCATTTGTACCACATGGTTGATGTGCTTTGAATCATCAGTAATATTCTTCAAAATTGGTTGCTAGTACAAGTTCATTCTGCTTTCATAATACTTTATAACCATGGAGTTCATCCATTCCTTGATGCCATCAAGTGAAGATTGAGGAATGGCGTCAATGCGGAGTACATCCCGCTTGAATTCTTTGAAAGCAATAGACATATCAAATTCCTTTTGCCCAAGTCCTACTCTCTCAGGGTTAACTCTGTGAAAACCAAGCTCTCTAAATGGTACATATCAAAGTCTAGTTCAAAATCTTGTAGATGAGGCTGCTCCCATAGCTCTCTTACTCACTTGAAAAAACCTTGAAACTCTTTATTGATTTTATTTTTCCTTTCCATCTCTTGTTATTCTTCCTCAATTTCATCAAGATCATACATTGACCTTCTTGGCCCTCCTATATTTTGGACCACATCCATTACCTCCACATAAAATTGGACATCCTTGGTCTTCTTGGTTCCCATGCCTTGATATGCTTATGCAAATGAAAATGAAGCAAAGTAATCATCTCCTTCTACGTTGGTTGGAATAATGCATGCTTAATGTTTTGATACATGATATCAAATCTCTCTTCTACTCTCATGGATGAATACTGAAATCTAGTATGGTGGGCCTCTAGAGTTCCAGTCATCTGTCTTCCTCTTCCACCAAATGCTAGAGTTCCAGTGATAAGAGAAATGGAATCCTTTATACAAGATCTAGACATGTTTGCAAAGCAGGTTGGATACAAGAAAAGGACTGATTTCAATCAAGAAAAGGAAGGAACAGGTTTAGGACAGTCTAATACTATCAAAATAGAGGTACGCAGACCTGATGAAAAGAAATGTGAGGTGAAGAACCTTGGGGCAGAGACCCTAATCCAAGGAAAAGGAAAGATAAGTGGAGACAAGATGGAGAAGATGTGAGAATGGCCTAGTAAGGTCATGGTGGAAGAGATGGATTATCCAATTAAAGGGCAAGATGGAAAGCAACAGACTGATGACAAAGAAGATGGAAGACCACATGATGAGAAGGTCTCAAAGGCAAAGGGAAAGAAGGAAGAGGTAAAAGAGTGTGGATAGATTGAAGAAAGCCATGAAGGGCTTGTCAAGAATAAAGAAATTATGATAGGGGCAGTGTTGTGTCCCCTGCAGATAAAGAGAGACAAGGAGCAGACAAGCATCGTAGAAACAATGACATTTAAGTCAGAAGATACAGAGGTAAAGGGAGATTTGATTCAAAGTCTAGATGCAAAGAACCCATGTAGGGGGCAAGAAAAAGAAGACAAGAAAAAAAATTTGATGCAAGTCATAAAAATGGAAGTTGCAAAGAGCCTAGATAAAAGGCCAATGGAAGAATGTATGATAGTTGAGGATAAAGATAAGTGCATGGAAAGCATGGTAGATGCAGTAAGTGGTCCACTAAAGGGACAAGAAGATAAGGATCCTAAAATTACAGTGTTGGAAAAGAGTTCAGTGGAGGATAAGAGATCAAAGAATGTGATGCATCAAGTGGAATGGAAAAAAGAAAAGGAAAGGTTTGAGACAGAGTTTGTAGAAGGTGCAGTCACCATAAAAGGTGAAATTGCAAATACAAAGTGTTTGAATGACTCAAAGATGGAAGAGACTAAGGAAGAGATGTTTATAAAGGTTGGCCAAGTGAAGGCTAGAGGAAAGGTGAGAGTGGGATCTCCAAATGAAATGGATAAGAAAGCAAAAAATTAGGCTAGGACAGTGGATGGTCCTAGATGGGTAAGAGTATTGATGTGGAAATTGTATGTAGTCGTGGCAATGGCTCCTAGATGGGAGAACCTGAAGCAGATGGTGAAGAGGATGGATAAGAGGAAAAGAGTGAAGGGAGTGCTTTATTACTTCCTTATTTTCATCATCATCTTGATGGAGGTGAAGCCAAGGGTGAAAAATAAAAGAGGGATAGAGAGTGGACTGTTTGGAAGTAAGTGACACCATGGAACAAGTTAGGAGCAATTAGATGCAGCCATGAATATGGGACAAAGCAGGAAGGTGCAGGTTCAAGGTGATCAATCAAGAGAGGAATTGTTTTGTAAGGAAAATTCCAAGCCTAAGGTGAAGATGAAGGAAAGAGGGAGCAATGGCAAGAACAAGGAGGATCATTAGAGATTTGTTGCAGGTCAAGGTGTTGCAGAATTCCAAGAGACTTGGAAAGCTTTCATGGCCGGATCTATGGTGCAGGAGCACCAAGGATAGCTAGGACCATTAGTTGGTCAAGTGATGAATTTTTCTTTGTAATCATGAGTGTGATGTAATAAGGTCTCAAAAGACCATTAGGAAGTGTTTTGAGTCATGTTAGGTTGATAGTTTTATGAAGTTGCCATGTCTTGGAAAATGTTGTCAATATGATGGAATGAAGCCTTCAATGGCATAAACATGTAAAAACCTATAAGATGGCAATGTAAAGGCCAAAGTAGTAAGGTGGTTTTAGGTGGTTGTACAGCTAGGAGTTCCTTTAAAAAAGGCCATGTAAACGTTGGAGGGAGGTTGGCATGACTCCATTTGAAAATTTGAATGAAATCTTTTGTTGTTTCCACATTTTTCCCTATTTTTCTGAACTTTGTTGGCAATAAACAGTCTATACAGTGAATATTGTGGCATGAAATGAATTGGTAATGATAGTGGAGTGAGTCTACTATGATTTCCATCAGATTGGAGGCTTAACCATTTAGTTTTGTGGGTTTTAGAGTAGATTTTCAAAGACTGCCTATGTGACTCAGAAATTAAGGGTTTGAGATTACAAAGAATGCAAGCTTGATCCATTCGACCTTATATAGGTATTGTAACTCAATGGAATGGATCATAATAGATAGGGTTAAATTTTTGGGGGTCTATTTTGTGCACATGTGTTCATTTGAGTGAGTAGGAGTGATGCCTAGGGCTGGAAAAGTCAATTTTCCTTGTGAATTTGAAGGCTAGATGGTGGGGTTTGTCAAAATTATGAAGAACTTATTGATCTAATGAACTTTTAAGTTTTTATAGGGTATTTCGAAGGTGTTTGATACTTTGTGGGGGTCTGGAAAGGCTTGGTCATATGACTTTCAATAAACCCTTGGGTTTTAGCATGTAAAAGGAGGGTTTGCTGAGACAACACTTTAGAATGTTTGTGTATGGGAACTAACCATGGATTTTGTTGTTTTAAAACATATCAAATGACTGTCCATTGGTTTGGAGTAAAAATAGAGTCTTTAAGAGGGACCTCCTTTGTAAAATGGGGCTAATCTAGTAGCCTTTCGGCAGGGTAACCTATTGAAACTCCATATTGTTGCAAGGGAACCTTATGTGATTTGTTGGGCATTATACTTGGGGTTTGAGTGGATGCTAAATGGATGATGTGTTGGACCTTTTATGGCCTTCTCTAAAAGATAGGTCCATTGGATGAATTTTGAGACCTAGAAAGCAAAGGATATTGTTTTGGGCAGTTTGGGAGAATGAAGTTTTGAAGGTTGTTTCTTTGAATGCATTTGATCAAATCGGGTTGGTTGTTGTGTTGATCCACCTTGTCTGCATCAGTATTTGAATTAACATTAGGTTTTTATGAGTTAATCTTCACCTTGGCTCTGCATCAGGAAGGCTTTGGATTGTGAAATATAGAAAACTCTAGATATTTATTAGCAAATTGAGGGTTTTTGTATTGGAAACCTATTTGAGCATGCATTAGGAGTATATTCCAATTTTTTAGAGACATTTATGGAAAATTTGGTAGTATAGACAAGGAAATCAGCTGGTTTGTATAACTGTTTGGAAAAATACCTCTATTTATCAATAATGCGCTCGCGTTATAATAAATTTAGCTTTTTTAAAGATTTATATGGTATACCCACTCCCACCCTATCTCCCACACACTTTCACTCTCTCCCACTCTCCCACTCTCTCCAAATCAATCCCATGCTCTCCAACTCTCCCACCCTTTCTCCCATGCTCTCCAACTCTCTGACCCTCTCTCCCACTCTCTCCAACCTTCCCATCCTATACGATTCTCTCTTACTCTCTCTGACTCTCTCCTAGCCTCTCCCATGCTCTCCCACCCTCTCCCACTCTATCCAACCCTCTCCCACCCTATCGGACGCTCTCTAACTCTCTTCAACTCTCTCCCACACTCTCCCACCTTCTCCCATCCTATCTGAAACTCTCTAACTCTCTCCAACTCTCTCCCACCTTCTCCCACCATCTCCCACCCGCTCCAACTCTCTCCCACTCTCTCACACCCTCTCCCACCCTCTCTCTCCCACTCTCCCACTC
>VDFB02270651.1:5533434-5545605 GCA_007258455.2 Sequoia sempervirens | reverse complement strand
TATTATTAGTCCATTATCAAGCACTGTACTCACCATATTTTGACTGCAACAATCTATTTATAGGTTACAAACTCCTACTATGACAAAATCTTGATTATCATCTTGTGGTTAATCACCAATTTGCTCAAGGGGCTTCATAATAGTCACCCATCCAACCATCAAAGTCACCAAACCTATCTTATACACCTTAAAAAAAATTAGTAACATCAATCATATCATTAGTTTGATAGTAACCAAGCACTCAATCATATCACAAAATCTTTGAAAGGATATAAGTCAAAAATGTTGAAGATAGGAGAGATTGCCACCCCAGGAGATAGCTCTATTTCATAAGCATTTTGGCCAAACTTGTAGACCACCTTGCAAGGTCCTATCTTCTTTATCATGAGTTTGGTATACTTTCCTTTTCAAAGTCTCTCCTTCTTCAAGTGTGCCATCACAAGGCCTCCAACCTTGAATTGGACATTCCTCTTCTTTAAATTTTCCTTTTCCTTATACTTCTCAACATTCTTTTGAAGGGTTTCCTTCACTTGTTGATGAATATCCCTGATTGTAACAGCAAAGTCCTCACCTTGAGCACTTCTCCTAGCAACTCCTTGTAGATCAAGTAGTTCATAGACCCCTCTAGGGTGCATGCCATAGACTACCTCAAAAGGACTTCTACCAATGCTCCTATTCATGGAGTCATTATATGCAAATTCAGCCTGAGGTAAAATCAGATCCCAAGCTTGTCCATGCTCCTTGGTAAGGCATCTTAAGAGGTTTCCCAATGATCTATTCACCACTTTAGTTTATCAATCCATTTGTGGATGGTATGCTGAACTAAAGGACAGATTTTTTCCTTGAGTTTCTTCCATAAGGTCGTCCAAAAGTGACCAATGAATTTAGAATCCCTGTCAGAAACAATGCTTAAAGGCAGTCCATGTATCCTAACAACCCCCTTAAAGAAGAGACCTGCTATATGAGATGCATCATTGATGCATTTACAAGGAATAAAATGTGCCATCTTACTAAATCTATCAACTACCACAAAGATACTATCAAAATATTTTTGGGTTCTAGGCAACCCCAAGACAAAGTCGATACTTACACACTCTGAAGGCCTATTGGGAATGGGCAGTGGTTGATAGAGTCCTGCATTTGATGAAGTTCCCTTTGCCCTTTGACATATTGTGCAGCCTTCCACATACCTTCTCACATCCACCTGCAACTTTGGCCAATAGTAAAATCTCCTAACTTGTTCTAAGGTCTTGTCAAGGCCAAAGTGACCTCCAAGACTCCCACTATGTTTCTCCTTTATGATATTCTCCCTCATTGAGCATTTACGCACACACAATTGGCTTCCTTTGAAGAGAAAACCATTCTGCAATAAAAATTCAAAGAATTCACCATGAAAAGAATTCAAATGCTGCCCACAAACATTATATACCTCCTTGAAATATGAATCTTCATGATACATATCCTTCAATGTTTCAACCCCCATGCTTTGGAGTTGGATCTCTTGCACTACAAGTGTTCTACTGAGAGCATCAGCCACCTTATTTGCTTGGCCCTTCTTATGCTTTATTGTGAAAGTATAGGCTTGCAAATACTCTACCCACTTCATGTGCCTATGACTGAGTTTGTCCTGTGTATTCAAAAAAGTCAAGGCATGATTATCAGTATAAACAACAAATTCTTTAGGTAACAAGTAGTGCCTCCACTTTTTGAGGGCTTGGACCATAGCATACAATTCCAAATCATAGGAAGAATAATTCCTCTTTGCTTCATTCAGCCTCTCACTGTAAAATGCAACCGATTTGCCTTCTTGGCTCAAAATAGCCCCTATTGCTTGATTGCTAGCATCACACTCAATGGTAAAAACTTTATCAAAATCAGGGAGAACAATTATAGGCTGTTGTGCTACTCTCATTTTTGGATATTCAAACCCTTTATCAACCTCATTGGTCCAAGAAAACTTACCTTTGTTACCTCTTTTGATGGTGTCCAAGATTGGTGCACAAATTTGGCTAAAGTTCTTGATGAACTTGTTATAAAAGCTTGCAAGTCCATGGAAGCTTCTCACATCTCCAATGGATTTTGGTGTTGGCCTCGAGCAAGAATAGCATGCACCTTTGAAGGACCCATCTTCAAACTTCCCTTGGAGATGACAAAACCAAGGTAGACTAGTTCTTCCTTCATGAATTCACACTTTTCCATGTTGATCAGCAGCTTCTCCTCTTGTAACGTCCTTAGTACCATGTCAAGGTGCTTCAAATGTTCTTCTTTAGACCTGCTAAACACAAGGATGTCATCTAAATAAACTACAACAAACTTTCCAATGAAAGGTCTCAATACCTCATTCAGAAGGTGCATAAATGTACTAGGGGCATTTGATAACCCAAAGGGCATCACCAACCAATCATAGAGCTCTCCATTACTCTTACAAGTTGTCTTCCATTTATCCCCCTCTCCGATCCTTATCTGATGGTACCCGCTCTTTAGATCAATCTTGGAAAAGTAAGATGCTCTTGATAGACAATCCATGAGGTCCTCCATTATTGGCATCGGGAACCTATATCTGATTGCACAATCCTATTAATGGCTCTTGAATCAGTGCAAAGCATCCAATTCCAATCCTTCCTTGGTGCTACGATAGTAGGAACAACACATGGCCTCAAACTCTTCCTCACTAGCCCTTTATCCATCAACTCTTGCACTTGTCTTGCAATCTCCTCATTTTGAGCAAGTGTCATCTTGTATGCAGCCTTATTAGGCAATGCAGCCCCTGGAATCAAATCAATATGGTGGCTTATATCCCTAATGGGAGGTAGGGAACTAGGTAATTCATTCACCATTATGTCCTTGTACCTTTCCAACAACTCTTGGACTTCGTTTGGTGCATCTTTCTTCTTCTTTGTGGGTAGATCTGCTTCACTTTTTGGCTTCATAATTAGGAAGAATCCTCTTCCTCCTCCTTTGTTCAAGGTCTTCATGAACTCCTTCTCACCCACCATCAAAACACTAGGCCCATCATGCTTTGCCTTGTCTTCTTCTAGGAGAGGTGAAAGGTTGTAAGTCTTCCCATCCTTCACAATGGAGTATGTGTTCTTCTCCCCATCATTCTTGGTCTTCCTATCAAAGTGCCAAGGCCTACAAAAAATATATAGCTTAATACTTGTACTCAAAATTTTGTTCATTAGATTTCATACATTATAAGTCATGACGTGGATCTCGCTATTGTAACTTTTTTGTGATTGAATAATTTGTTATTTTATTTTTAGATGTTGGTTTTGGGAACACCTCCAAATGTTACAAGGGAAATGGATATCGGGGTTTCATCCACTATTCAATCCTCCATGGCTTTGATAGAGGAGGTATGAGGCAAATTACTAAATTTCAATTTACATTTGTTGTTATAGATGTTAGTTCTAGTGAAAAATCAAACCATTATTGATTCGCAGTTTAATTCCTATTTGGATGGTTTATAGAGGGCTTGAGCACGCCTGAGCATCGGCATGCAAATATTTCCATCATGGAGAGTGATCATGAGATGGCATTAAGTGATTATTTTGTTAAATATATCATTTCTTATAATGTAATTTCTATATATTAATGTATTTACTTCTTATTGTAACAGTTAAGACTTTACCAGGAGCTAAACTATAGGAGGAGCAGCAGGAGCACTCCTCGAGCATAGAAGAAATGACAGATGGACTTATCACCATCAGATCGCCAAACAAAGGGAAATAATTTATTTCCAGAGCATGGAGAGAAATGAATTTTGATTCCATAGCCCTTTGTTGTATGCCTAGACATGGCAATTTATGGCATTCGAGCGTAAGCCTATATGGCTATTTTTTAACTATATTTTATACTTATATCGACATATATTGATGTATGTGTACTTGGCTATTTGGTTTACAAATCTTTTTTATCGATGGTGTCCATATTTGCTCTTTTTGACAATGTCAAAAGCATGGCTGCATACTAATTAGGCAAAAGACTTTTCCTTTTAGATTAGCAATGCATGGAAGTTTCAAAAAGTATCCTTGATATTACAAAAAGATATGTGTTTATACCATAGCAGCAAAAATATTTTGGGGAAAAAATCGACAAAACAAAAGAAATATAAGATTTTTTGAAAAAAATAGGAAAAGTCTAGAAAAAATCAGAAAAAAAATCATATTTTTAAAAAAAGGTAAAAAAAGTAGAACAATTTCTGAGATAAAAACTTTAAAAAAATAAAATAAAGGCATTTCCATATCATAGAGATATAGAGAGAAAATAAAATAAAGAATTTAACTAATAAATTTTAAAAAATAGATTTTTGTAGTTTATATTCATATTGTTGATTACATTGCATTGCACATATTTCAAACTCAAAGCATTTCTTCACATTGCATAACTAATAACTAGATCTTTGATAGATGACAAAATTTCAATTAAAATATATAGTTTCTACAAAGTCAACCTAAGGTTATGAAATTACTTCACATTGCATAATAATAACTAGGGCTTGACTCCAATTGCATTTTCTTGTCATGGCATTCTAGCAAGGACTTCCACATAATTTCTTTTGAGAATTTTTCAAACAATTCAACTGCCCTTGTCTCTCTACCCATTTTACGATACATGTCTACCAAAGCATTTTTCAAATAGTTCAGCTGCTTGTATTTGCTGTATTTCGGAAATCCTAAAACGAGTGCTTTCGAACAAATATGGATGCTTGAAAAAATCTATCAAAACATAATAATTAAATAATATCATAGACAAGGTGAACTCTTTGAAAAAAAAAGTGCCTCAAAGAAATGAGGTCTCATGGTGATGGAATGCCATGACAATCAAATGCTTTTGATTGTCATGGCATTCCCATCACCATGAGACCTCATTTCTTTGAGGCATTTTTTTCAAAGAGTTCTTGCCTTGTCTATGCTAACACATTTTTCCTTTATGTCTATCAAAGGAATTTTATCAAAAGCGGGTTCATTTCCCTTGCTGCTGTAACAAAATCCCAAAGCGAGGTGCTTTCAAACAGAGTTATGGATTGTCATGGCATTCCCATCACCATGAGACCACATTTCTTTGAGGCATTTTCAAATAGTTTGTTGCCTTGTCTATGCTACCACATTTTTCATAAATGTTTTCCAAAGAATTTTATCAAACAGTTCACCTCCTTGCTACTATGGCTAAAATCCTAAAATAGGTGCTTCAAAATAAGCTATTGATGCTTGGAAAAAATCTATCAAAGCATAATTTAATAAGCAATAGCATTGACAAGGTAGCGAACTATTAGAATAAAAGCCTCAAAGAAATGTGGTCTCAATGGTGGTGGAATTCCATGACAATCCATAGCAATTTGCTTGTCATGGCATTCGTCATGACATTCCATCACCATGAGACCACATTTCTTTGAGGCATTTTTTCAAACAGTTCGTTGCCTTGTCTATACTACCACATTTTTCATATGTTTTTACCAAAGCATTTTAACAAACATTTCACTTCCTTGCTCCTATGGCTAAAAGCCTAAAATAGGTGCTTCCAAACAAGCTATGGATTCTTGGAAAAAATCTATCAAAGCATAATTTAATAAGCAATAGCATAGACAAGGCAATGGCTGTTTGAATAAAATCCTCAAAGAAATATGGTCTCAATGGTGGTGGAATACCATGACAATCCATAGCAATTTTCTTGTCATGGCATTCCATCACTATGAGACCGCATTTCTTTTCAATTTGACCCCTAACGAGTTCACTTCCTTGTCTATGCTACCACATTTTCATACATGTTTTACCAAAGTATTTTATCAAAATAGTTCACCTCCCCTTGCTGCTATGGCTAAAGAAGCCTAAAATGGAGTGCTTCCAAACAAGCTATGGATGCTTGGAAAAAATCTATCAAAGCATAATAATAAGCAATAGCATAGACAAGGCAACAAACTGTTTGAATAAAAGCCTCAAAGAAATGTAGTCTCAATGGTGGTGGAATGCCATGAAAATCCATGGCAATTTGCTTGTCATGGCATTAAGTCATGGCATTCCATGCACCCATAGAGACCATATTTCTTGGGCATTTTCAAGCAGTTCAACTTTGCCTTGTCTATGCTACCACATTTTTCATGCGTGTTTACCAAAGCATTTTATCAAACAATTCAATACCTTGCTGCTATGGCTAAAATCCTAAAATAGGTGCTTCCAAAGGCAAGCTATGGATAACCCCGGAAAAAATCTGCTCAAGCATATTTAGCCAAGCAATAGCATAAGACAAGGCTGACTGTTTGAATAAAAGCCTCAAAAGAAATAATGAAGTCTCAATGGGTAGACGATTTCGCGAAATCCGCCAGAAATTTACTTGTCATGGAATTTGTGTGCCCATTCCATCATGAGACCACATTTCTTAGAGGCATTACATTTTTTCAAATAGTTCACTACCTTGTCTATGCTACCACATTTTTCATACATGTCTACCAAAGCATTTTATCAAACAATTCACTGCCTTGTTGCTATGGCTAAAATCTTAAAAAAAGCACTTTTGAACAAGCTATGGATGCTTGGAAAAAATCTATCAAAGCATAATAGTAAGCAACAAGCTATGGTCTCATGGTTTTTTTTCACGCGAAAATCAGTGTGATTTTATTCACATTTTTTTGCAGGTTATAAACACTTATTTTTGCCAATTTTGTTGTTTTAAATGACATTCAATTTTATGGTGATTGTGTTGTTTATATGATCATATGTGATATTCTAATCCTAATTCATGCTTCTAGGTTGCATAGATATATATTTTGTTTTTACATGTTTTTTGTACCAATGAACCCAAAACGAATTGAACCCCCCTCCAAAAAATTTTGGCCAAACCAGCGTGTTTGGGTGAGAAAGAGGACCATGCCTAGCATCAATATGCCTATTCGAACACATTGGAACAGTTTGTTTGGTCACACGAGTTGCAGAACGAAAGTTGCACCACTTTGCAACTTTCCACTACTTCCATTTGACACTTTTTCCATCAACTGAAATTTGGACACCACGGGAAAACCACTTTGAGATAACAAAAACCGAGAGAGGTTATTGTATAGGGGCCCAACGCAATCCCATGGGATAAGACAAGAATTTTCTAAGCATCATGGTGTCCGAGTAACCTCATGCTGAAGATTGCAGCAATTTTTCCCTATGGACCCTTAAGGGATTGATCCGGTTCAACATAGCTCGGAGCGATTCCGCATGTTTGGGTGTGAAAGAGGACCATGCCTAGTGTAAACATGCCTATTCGAATGCGTTGGAATAGTTCGTTTGGTCACACGAGTTGCAGAACAAAAGTTGCACCACTTTGCAACTTTCCACTACTTCCATTTGACACTTTTTCATCAACTGAAAATTTGACACCACGGGAAAACCACTCCGAGATAATGTAAACCAAGAGAGGTTATTGTATAGGGGCCTAACACGATCCCATAGGATCAAACGAGAAGTTTCTAACCATCACGGTGTCATGATAAACTCATGCTAAAGTTTGCAGCCATTTTTCCCTTTGGACCCTTAAGGGATCGATCCGGTTGAACGTAGTTCGGAGTCATTTTGTGTGTTTGGGTGTGAAAGAGGACCATGCATAGCTTAAACATGCCTATTCGGATGCGTTGGAATAGTCTGTTTGGTCACACGAGTTGCAGAACAAAAGTTACACCACTTGGAAACTTTTCACTACTTCTATTTGACACTTTTTCCATCAACTAAAATCTAGAAACCACGGGAAAACCACTTTGAGATAACGAAAAACGAGAGAGGTTATTGTATATGGGCCCAACATGATTCCATGGGATCAGACGAGAAGTTTCTAAGTGTCACGATGTTCAAATAACCTCATGTTGAGGTTTGCAGCCATTTTTCCCTTTGGACCCTTAAGGGATTGATCTGGTTGAATGTAGCTCAAAGCGATTCTGCGTGTTTGGGTGCAAAAGAGGACCATTTCTAGCATAAAAATTCCTATTCAGATGCATTGGAATAGTCTGTTTGGTCACACGAGTTGCAGAACGAAAGTTGCACCACTTTGCAAATTTCCACTACTTCCATTTGAATCTTTTTTCATCAACTAAAAATTTGACACCACGGGAAAACCACTCCGAGATAATGTAAACCAAGAGACGTTATTGTAGAGGGTACCAATGCAATCCTATAGGATTAGACAAGAAGTTTCTAAGTCTCACGGTGTTCTGGTAACCTCATGCTGAAGTTTGCAGCCATTTTGCCCTTTGGACCCTTAAGGGATTGATCCGGTTGAACGTAGTTCGGAGCGATTCTGCATGTTTGGGTATGAAAGAAGACCATGCCTAGCATAAAAATACCTATTTGGACACGTTGGAACAGTCTGTTTGGTCACACGAGTTGCAAAATGAAAGTTGCACCACTTGGCAATTTTTCATTGCTTCCATTTGACACTTTTTCCATCAACTAAAATCTGGACACCACGGGAAAACCACTCCGAGATAACGAAAACTGAGAGAGGTTATTTTAGATGGGCCCAACATGATCCCATGGGATCAGACAAGAAGTTTCTAAGCATCACGGTGTCTAAATAACCTCATGTTGAAGTTTGCAGCTATTTTTCCCTTTGGACCCTTAAGGGATCAATCTGGTTGAACGTAGTTCGGAGCGATTCCACGTGTTTGGGTATGAAAGAGGACCATTCCTAGCGTAAACATGCCTATTTGGACATGTTGGAATAGTCTGTTTGGTCACATGAGTTGCAGAATGAAAGTTGCACAACTTGGCAACTTTTCACTACTTCTATTTGACACTTTTTCCATCAACTGAAATCTGGACACCACAAGAAAACTATTCCGATATAACAAAAACCGAGAGAGGTTATTCTAGAGAGGCCCAACGGGATCCCATCGGATTAGATGAGAAGTTTCTAAGCATCACGGTGTCCGAGTAACCTCTTGCTGAAGTTTGCAACCATTTTTCCCTTTGGACCCTTAAGGGATCGATCCAATTGTACAAAGGGTCTCTACTCTAAAATTATCCAAACCTTACCAACTCTTGGGGCAGTAATTCTAAGGTATCAAAACTTCAAAATCCACAATTAGATCTCAGTTATACCATCGTAAAATGGGTAAACCACAAAACCCTCTATTGTAGCCTAAACCCTAGGGGTTTATTGAAAATGATACTTCCAAAGCTAACCACAACCTATAAAGTACTCAAAAAAGTTTTTGATGCCCTACACAAGCTCAAACAATCATAAAATAATGCTTCCCTACACAAAAACACAATTTAACTCTTCAAAACCACCATTTTTCTTAAAGAAAACTCACTTTTACACACATGTGTTTCACACCCATCTCACTTTCAGACCTCCCCAACACAAACACATCATTCCCACACCTTAATAATGTTAGTGCAGACCCATTCCTCAAGTTACAGAGGCTACAGAAAGAGGATTGGGTCAAAAATCCATTTTTATTGACTCAAAACCTTCAAATGTACAAGTTCGGGCCGGTTTTAGTAAATTGATGATATTCTACTCCTTATTTTCCTTGATGAACAAAACTTACTGAATGGTTCTCCTGCACCAATCATACATCAACCTTCTTGTTCCTTCTAAAGTTTGGACCACATCCATTACCTCCACATAAAACTCGACATCCTTGGTCTTCTTGGTTCCCATGCCTTGATATGGTTATGCAAATGAAAATGAAGCAAAGTAATAATCTCCTTCTCCGTTGGCTGGAAGAATGCATGCTTAATGTTTTGATACATGATATCAACTCTCTCTTCTGCTCTCATGGTTGAATATTGAAATCTAGTATGGTGGGCCTCCAGAGTTCCAGTCATCTTTCCTCCTCTTCCACCAAATGTTGGCCTAATCCACACATCTCCCAACCTAATTGGCTTTGTTTTTTGAAAGCTAAACTTTCTCCTGAGTCACCAATGTAGCTCTCTCTGCCTTTTCAAAATCTTTCATTGCTACAAAAAATCTTTTGGATTTAATCATCTGTACCACATGGTTGATGTGCTTTGAATCATCAGTAATAGTCTTCGAAATTGGCTGCTAGTACAAGTTCATTCTGCTTTCATAATACTTTATAACCATGGAGTTCATCCATTCCTTGATGCCATCAAGTGAAGATTGAGGAATGGCGTCAATGCGGAGTACATCCCGCTTGAAGTCTTTGAAAGAAATAGCCATATCAAATTCCTTTTTCCCAAGTCCTACTCTCTCAGGGTTAACTCCGTGAAAACCAAGCTCTCTAAATGGTACATATCAAAGTCTAGTTCAAAATCTTTTAGATGAGGCTGCTCCCATAGCTCTCTTACTCGCTTGAAAAAACCTTGAAACTCTTTATTGATTTTTTTTTCCTTTCCCTCTCTTGTTATTCTTCCTCAATTTCATCAAGATCATACATTGACCTTCTTGGCCCTCCTAAATTTTGGACCACATCCATTACCTCCACATAAAATTGGACATCCTTGGTCTTCTTGGTTCCCATGCCTTGATATGCTTATGCAAATGAAAATGAAGCAAAGTAATCATCTCCTTCTCTGTTGGTTGGAATAATGCATGCTTAATGTTTTGATACATGATATCAGATCTCTCTTCTACTCTCATGGTTGAATACTAAAATCTAGTATGGTGGGCGACTAGAGTTCCAGTCATCTTTCTTCCTCTTCCACCAAATGCTAGAGTTCCAGTGATAAGAGAAATGGAATCCTTTATATAGGATCTAGACATGTTTGCAAAGTAGGTTGGATATAAGAAAAGGATTGATTTCATTTAAGAAAAGGAAGGAACAGATTTAGGATAGTCTAATACTGTCAAAACAGAGGTATGCAGACCTGATGAAAAGAAATGTGAGGTGAAGAACCTTGGGGTAGAGACCCTAATCCAAGGAAAAGGAAAGATAAGTGGAGACAAGATGGAGAAGATGTGAGAATGGCCTAGTAAGGTCATGGTGGAAGAGATGGATTATCCAATTAAAGGGCAAGATGGAAAGCAACAGACTGATGACAAAGAAGATGCAAGACCACATGATGAGAAGGTCTCAAAGGCAAAGGGAAAGAAGGCAGAGGTAAAAGAGTGTGGATAGATTGAGGAAAGCCATGAAGGGATTGTCAAGAATAAATAAATTATGATAGGGGCAGTGTTGTGTCCCCTGCAGATAAAGAGAGACAAGGAGTAGACAAGCATCGTAGAAACAATGACATTTAAATCAGAAGATACAGAGGTAAAGGGATATTTGATTCAAAGTCTAGATGCAAAGAACCCATGTAGGGGGCAAGCAAAAGAAGACAAGAAATTTTTTTTGATGCAAGTCATAAAAATGGAAGTTGCAAAGAGCCTAGATAAAAGGCCAATGGAAGAATGTATGATAGTTGAGGATAAAGATAAGTGCATGGAAAGCATGGTAGATGCAGTAAGTGGTCCACTAAAGGGACAAGAAGATAAAGATCCTGAAATTACAATGTTGGAAAAGATTTCAATGGAGGATAAGAGATCAGAGAATGTGATGTATCAAGTGGAATGGAAAAAAGAAAAGGAAAGGTCTGAGATAGAGTTTGTAGAAGGTGCAGTCACCATAAAAGGTGAAATTGCAAATGCAAAGTGTTTGAATGACTCAAAGATGGAAGAGACTAAGGAAGAGATGTTTATAAAGGTTGGCCAAGTGAAGGCTAGAGGAAAGGTGAGAGTGGGATCTCCAAATGAAATGGATAAGAAAGCAAAAAATTAGGCTAGGACAGTGGATGGTCCTAGATGGGTAAGAGTACTAATGTGGAAATTGTATGCAGTCGTGGCAATGGCTCCTAGATGGGAGAACCTGAAACAGATGGTGAAGAGGATGGATAAGAGGAAAAGAGTGAAGGGAGTGCTTTATTACTTCCTTATTTTCATGATCATCTTGATGGAGGTGAAGCCAAGGGTGAAAAACAAAGGAAGAAGGACAGAGAGTGGACTATTTGGAAGTAAGTGACACCATGGAACAAGTTAGGAGCAATTGGATGCAGCCATGAATATAGGACAAAGCAGGAAGGTGCAAGTTCAAGGTGATCAATCAAGAGAGGAATTGTTTTGTAAGGAAAATTCCAAGCCTAAGGTGAATATGAAGGCAAGAGGGAGCAATGGCAAGAACAAGGAGGATCATTAGACATTTGTTGCAGGTCAAGGTGTTGCAGAATTCCAAGAGACTTGGAAAGCTTT
>VDFB02270651.1:5457873-5533334 GCA_007258455.2 Sequoia sempervirens | reverse complement strand
GTTCTCTTAGCTTTCCAACGATATAATATTTTTCACCTCCTCTAACAATTAGGGCCTTTCATCCATAATTTCCTTTTGTTTGTATGTCTTTATTTTTGTCAAAAGCGTTGTTTGGTATTTTTGTTATAAATTAACCGTTCATCAAAATTTCAAATAAATTACATTTTTAGAAACTAGACTCCATTCTACAAATTTAAAAAAATAAAAATTAAAAAAAATCTATTACTTTAAAAAAATTGTAGTGGGAGCATGGCCAAAATTCTGCTTTTTATGAAGTGCCCACTTAGAAAATTAGTAAAAAATAAATATTCATTAAAAAATTATCAGAAAAATTGTACATCAACTAGATGATGTTAGCTAACTTCTCACCATAGCGATTTTAAAAATACTAAAAAAAAGTTCACCATGCTCAGGTCATACAAGAGTTGCTATGTTATGTTTTTCTGAAAAAAACAACACCAATTTGTGTACATCCCTCTGTTGAACCCTTAATCTCAACCATTTTCAAAATAAATTAGTAGTTTAGAAAGTAGACTCAGAGCACTTTGATCCTTGTTTTTGTTCCATCTCAAAATTTTGAGTGTAACTATCCTCAATTTCATGTCCAAGGTCAGCATTTCCTTATTTTAGAAAAAAAGTGGCCACTTAAGCCCCCTTTTTGGGAACCATCTTGGTGCACTTACCCGACACATAAAAATAAATGCATTAGTAGTATCAACTTGCATACACAATCATGTTAGCACATCATAGGTATCATTGTCATATACATGGTTAGGTCATCCATATTACATTAGAAGATAAAAAAGGAAAAAATACATAGTATTGCACCAATTAGAATCATATATCCATATAAGCATTGCATAAACCAAGTCATAAACATATAGTATCATCCTGCATATCCATGGCATCACATCATGTGCATCCATCTAATATTTCATAGCATACATAAACATAGGATAAAATCATGCACATCCATCCATACATCATTAAGCATAAACCATACATCATATATCCATAATCTACGTCATATAGGAAATATTGCATAATCATAAAATTCATATCATAACATCGCGTCACATAAATCCATCACATAGAAAAATATATACATAGAATCATACACATCATGTAGTCACTACCAAAATCATGCATCTCCTATATATATCAAAAAAATCATCTGTCACAGTACAATATCATAATGTATGCCAAAAACATAAGTGTCTAAATGCATATAACAAATGCCTAGCCTGTGTTTCCTCTATCACTAGAGGGAGTCAATGTCCTAACATCCCTGTGTTCTAATCTTGAGGGTCTATCATATGGTTGTGATCTCCTCTGTGAGACTCCCCCACTGCTCTAAGCCCTGCATCAATGTGACCTAGTATGGCTTTAGCTCTAAAAGCTTGGTGCTCTCTCTGGCACTGGCACTACCCTCTTGTATATGTCTCTATAATACTGAGCCTCCCTACTCACTCGATACATGGTCTATGTAAACTCAACAGCTGGCCCACTCACTATGGAACTAAAATCTATAGAACATTGTTCAGCCCTATGTGCCCTAATAACCACCATATCCCTCTCAACCATGAGTGTCTACATCTATCCCTATAAACCAAGTATTTGTGCTACCTAAACCTGAAGCATTTGGACTTGTTCCTGTAATGCCTATTTTTTTCCTAAGGACCCTGCTCTACATCCTCTACCTCCTCCTCAAAAACATCCCTAATATCATCCCTAATTGGAATATCATGCAAGCCCTCCTCCTCAATAGCCATATCCTTGGCCACCTCCTCCTCCACTACAATCTCCTCATCCTCCATCTCCTCCACTACAAACTCCTTGACCACTACCTCCTCACCCACATCATTGACTATATCCTCCACCCTCACCTCCTCCATCTCCACCTCCATCTGCTCCCCCTCCTCATGGATGGGTGGAATCCTCTAGGTGGTAATCCTTCTCTCCCTCGCCGACCCCTATCATCACTCCCTCGTCCATCTTTCCCTCTCCCTTTGTTCCCTCTCCCTCCATCTCATCATCCCCCACCACCATCTCCATCTCCCCTCCCTCTTCCTCTGCCTCATAGCCTCCCCTATGGTCCTCTTCCCATCCCCTCCACTAGTGCTAGTTGGTCTAGGTATATAAATGGTGTCGATCTATGTGCATCCCACCAAGCATCATACTCTGGAGTTGTCCCTACATTGGCCACATTAGATGTTACGCCCCATTGAATAGGATTTAACACTCTAATATCCTTATATCTACCTAAAAACTGACCATAGAACCCCATTGTGGGACCTCTCAAGTTGTTCATGCATACTCCACTATCCCAACTAAAAATCCTTGTCACTCGCTAAACTATCACAGGAACCTCTTTTGCAAGTGTCTCTCAATGATATGATGCATCAAGACTATCTGTCTAATCAAATATCTAGTATGATGATAGTAAGAAAGGTTCTCTGCATCATTATCTAATGCAACACAATCCCTGTAGGGCCTCCATGTGAAACCATCCAATAAGTCAATCACGTGCCTTCAATATCTAACATCTCTTACCCAAATCTAAGTAATTTATCCTCCATAAGTATAGATATATGGCAAGCCTTGATCCAAGTACCGTTAAGCTAGTGGTCAAAATACAACAATGTGCTCATGACCATACCATGAGTAGGGTAGTCTCATATTTCATGGATTATCCATCCCTATATGCTACATCATGTAGCTGGAAATACAACATAGCCAAAAGATAGGGTCCCCAAGCATACACAGTGGCTCTCTCCATCATCCCCTCCAACATCTCCCCCACCCCATTGGGTGTTTGTCTAGGATGAGCACTCCCACAATCACTACACACAACTCCACAATAATCCTATGGTATTTCTTCACCATGGTATCCCATCAAATCTCATAGTCCTCGACCCCTAGCTCCATCAGGTCATCATTCTCAAACACCTATCGCATCGTCGCTAATCCTTGACTTGTGTCATAAAATACTTACTACCAATGAATAGGAAGTCATAAGATCCTTCACATGTCCTCCAATGTCATCGTCGCCTCACCAATCAATAGGTGGAAGGAACTTATCTCCAAGTACCACCTCTCTACAAGTGTCGTCAACAAGACCGTGTTAGCCTACACAGTAGGCATAAAAGTCGCATGGTATAATCCCAAGGCAGTCAATGTATCCCACTCCTCCATCGAGAGGTGATCTCCCAATGCAAAGGATGTCAGTTGGCTCTCTCACATATATATATGGGTACAAGTCTCACTTGCATTCACAAAAAGTGCATCATGTTGATCACAATACCTAAATTAGCCTATTTGACCTATTATATTTTTAAAGTTTTTCCAAATTTTTCTTAAATTAGTCTATAAGTCAATTGTGTTGCACTATCAATCATATGTGTCACATTTTACAATTACCATTTACTTTCACACTTGTGTCACTCTGTCATTCATTTGTTGTGTAATTTCACAGTTGTGTCATTCTACCCTGTATTTTTGTTGCACCAGTGCAATTGTGATGCACAAAATAGTTGTGAGAAGGTTATACCTATATCATACCTATGTGTTTCCATTTAACGATTGTGTCACACTTTATAGTTGTGATGCAATGCACCATGGTTGTGACGAACGTGATAACAGTTGTGGTGCAAAAACTGAACCACATCTGAAAGCCCTTCTTTGAGCCCTAAAATTTACCTAAAATTGAAAAAATCATGAATCAAGGTTTAGATACATACCGCTACACCTGAGTCGTCCTCACGCCAGAATGATCATACCCAATATCCTCTATGAGAAGTGATTGGTACAGGTGACATTTTGACAACTCCACAACCAATCTCAAACCAGGTCTCCTAGAATCCTAAACTCACAATACACAAATGACTTATTTCACCCCCTTAGGGTATATTTATAACCTAATTTTACCTAATAAGGCCCCTACCTTTATAACTAGCCACATCAATTTTTTCCTTTGAATACAAATATCAATCCCTAGATCAAATTTTGAGCCTAGTTTTTCATCACCATTTCATTTGCACCTATCAAGTTAGCTTATCGACAAATTTTCCAGTTTTTTTGGAATATATTTTTTAAAAGTCAATTTTCCCGAGGGGGCATCATCTTATCCAACTTTAACCGAGCCATGGTGAGGCACACTGGGGCAAGTCCTAAGCCAATTTTTTCTAATTATTCTTTGGCACAATGTTCAAAATCACATTGTATCAAAGAGGGGGAAAATGTAGACACTAAAAAATGTCTGATCTTGTAAACAACATTTTATCACTAATTTTCCTTCTTGCATAATTAAATAATTTTAATTATTTAATTGTTTCCTAAAGTCATATTTATTAATTAAATAATTCTTAATTATTTAGTTAATTCACTTTATCTTTATTCCTCTTTTGACTAATTTAAATAAATCTTAATTTTATTTAAATTATGTCACTAATTATCCTTTTTCCCTCTATAATTATATAAATTCTTATTTATTTCCATTTTCCTCTATAATTAAGTAATTATTTTAATTATTTAATTATTCATTAGCCTTTTTTCCCTCCCATTATTAAATAAATCCTATTTATTTAATTATTTATCATTTTCTTATCTCAATTAAATATTTTTTAAAATTATTTAATTATTTATCATTTCTTTTCACCCATTATTAAATAATTATTTATAATTATTTAATATCTCACACTCCACCTCTCTTCTATAATTAAATAATTATTTTTAATTATTTAACTATTCATTTTCCCTCTTTTAAATTAAATAATCACTATTATTATTTAATTTATTTCTTCTTAGCTAAGCCCTAAATCTCAACTAATATATTGAGTTTTGGTCTATCCTTCCCATCTTTATCTCCTTTCAACTCAATTAACCTCATCCATCAATCATGTTACCTCATCATCCAATCACCCTTCATTTGAATTAGGATATCTATAAAAGCAAGCCATCATCTTCATTCCAACCTTAACCACAATCTTTGAAGTTTTACTATCTTGAGATCTAGCTATCTTGCATCAATATCAAGCTCATCAAATATCTTGCATAATATAAATTTGAAACAAACAAAGCAACATGGAGAAGAGCAATGGAGGTGATTCAACTATGGCATAGAGATTGAGTATTATTGCTTTATTATTTAGATTTTTATTATCATTTGTGCTTCATTACTGGATTAGGGTCTTTACTAGCTTGAATTAGATAGTTTTGTGGTTGCTATCATTTATTCATGCTTTTTCACAAATTCTACCCCGATCTACAATCCTAAATAAGAAATTTTATACAAAAAAAAAAATTGTCCAAACTTTAAGGTTTCACTCAATCCATCCATCCAAAAAAACATTCATAATTGGTCCAAAGAAGCTTAAGGTTTCTTTACTAGCTTGATTTGAGGCAACTCGAATATCCCAACAAAAACATCTCCACACACTTTCAAAATCACTAGCTCCTAGCACAACTACAAGTTTTATGGTCACAACTAGATCTCAAAAGAAAATGAAAAAGAATCCTAGTGGCACAACTCCCATAACTACCACAAATAACACTACTGCAAGTTCTAGTGATAAACCATACGGAATGCCTAACACCAATCCAAAAGGATATGAAATTCCTTCGCCAACAAAAATGTAACCCAACACTATTGAAGTGGAAACATTCCACATAGAAGACTTCACTAACAAATCCTTTGACTTCACTCCTGAGCAGATATTAGAGATGCAACAAGACCCATCTCTTGTTAAAGTGATAGATGTTAAGTTTAGATCCAAACCTATACATGTTAAGACTCACACAAAAAGGTACTAAATTTCCTATAGATTTTGATTTCAATCCACTTATGGATCAAACAACCATTTCGCATGGAGTCATCCACAAGGAAAGAACCCCTTAGTCCAATGTATCATTGAAAAAATACCTAATCCTTCTTCAACAAATGTACCAAGTCAATCCACAGTCACTTTATAAGTAACGAAACAAACAAAAATTTCAAACCAATATAACAATCTACTAAATAACACTCAAATTATATGGACTCCAACCAACCTATGCTTATAAAATACAAACATACCACATCCGAATGTACCAAATCCCAACATACTAAATCTGAATTTGATGAACTATGGGAGCAGTCATTTTACCAAACTTACCTCACAAAATATACAAGCTCATCAACAACCCTCTCAACAACCACTTCAACCTCAATATCAACAACCACTTCAAACTAAACCTCAATATCAACAACACCATCAACAACCCCCTCAACAAAATGTTGTCCCACAAAACATTCACCCAAAACATCAACACGTACCCACACCACAACAACAAAATAATCAATGCATTATCCTTAAATGAATCATACCCTGGGTACAATACCAAAAAAAAATGACATATCAATAACAACTTCAGGCATAACAACTTCAAGAAAAAAAATTGCATGCTTAACAATAGTTGCAAGCTCAACAACAATTAGTTTCACAATGAAAAAAACAATTAGCCATGAAAAAAAACCCCAATAAAACATCATACTCAACACCAATATGGACCTTATAATGCACCTCCTCCACCCCAACCCAATCCACAATATCAAAATGGGTCCTCCACCTCCATACAATCCATTCAACACAAGCCCGCCTACATATCAAGATCCAATTCTTTACAATACTTAAAATTTGATACCAAACATTCCACCAATAGATATACCCTCACAAATTCAAATGTTAACACAAAAAATTTAGGATATACAAGTAGAAAAGATGAAAAAATCATACATTGTTCAAGACTTATGTCCATACCCATTCAATGAAAGCATCAAAATGTTACCCTTTCCCCAAAACTTTGAAATGCCAAAGTTTGATAAATACAAAGGATGTGGTAACCTTGAAGAGAAAATAAGAGAATTATACATAGCTAGCATGGAGGTATCATATAATGATTCATATCTAATGTGTCTCTTTCCATGAAATTTAGGTGGGCAAGCTATAGAATGGTTCTCGCATCTACTACCTGGCATTAAAATGTTTCAAGAAATTATAAATCAATTTGTAGCTCATTTATCCTACAATATTGATGCCAAAATCACCTTATAGGAACTATACACTCAAAAAAACAAAGGAGGAGCCTTTGCCTCTTTCCTACAAAGATGGAGACACAAGGTAAGCAAGTGCAAATGACCAATACCCAAAAAATAATTAGATATCATTGCAGGTAATCTAAAAACCGATCTCACCTTTCAATTATGAATTCAATGTATAAAAAAATTTGAAGAAATTTTCTCTAAAGGGAATAACATTGAGAGAGAACTCATCGCTAAAGGAGCATTGAAAATACATAAGAACAATCACCAACTATTTGGTTCAAGTGAAAAACCCCGTATACAGGCAAAAAATAAGAATGTAACTAAATATGGTGTGGTAGATGTAAAAGTTAAAAGAAATACTCCATATCAATCAAACACACAACAATAGAATCAACCAAATATCCAAAACACTAATTTTCCAAGGGTACCACCACCATCAAGATAAAACAATTATCTGCCAAGGTGCAAATACACTCCATTGGGAGAACCTATTGAAATGATCTTACGTAAGTTGATTCAAACCAACTTAATTAAAAAATTTAAACCTAGAAAATATGAAGAGCCACAATTTAAACCTTCATGGTACAATGAGAATGATTGTTTTGAATATAATCGCACCAAATGACATAAGACTTCAAATTGTATGAAACTCAAAAACATTATCCAAGAGTTAATTGATCATGGTGAAGTGAAAATTGACCAACAACTTGGTACTCACAAAAATAATGACTTTTGAATATAAAAGAACCCTATGCTAGCTCATGGTAAAGGAAATGATGTGGGAAAATATAAAACCTACAATAATGTTAATCTCAACTATGAAAATGTTGTGGGCAATATATAATGTTATGATATTGCTATCAGTATTCAACTGTGTAGTTTCATGTCAAACTCATTGACCCATGTTTTATGAGTAGTGGTTCATAAGAACCCATCTCTCATGATAATGAATGGCCCACTTAGCACGGGAGGTCACCCATCCTGGTACTACTCTAGCTCGAGTGTGCTTAACCATGGAGTTTTGTCCAAGGTTAAGCCCACTTAGCTTGCAACCACATTTTCAAAACCTTCAGCAAGTTTTTTACCATATGAACCATTCATTATAAATCCCCTTTAGCACATCAATTGATAAGTAGGAGGTATTTTCCACAGCATGTCAAATTATGATATTGCTATCAAGATTCAACTATGTAGTTTCATGTCAAACTCATTCACCCATTTTCATGAGTAGTGGTTCATAAGAACCCATCTCTCATGATAATGAATGGCCCACTTAGCACTCATTGCATCTAAGTGATGCTCACAAAGGTGAAGCACTAGGCCTTCCCAGGAGGTCACCTATCCCAGTACTACTCTAGCTCAAGCATGCTTAACCATGGAGTTTTGTCCAAGCCTACTTAGCTTGCAACCCCATTTGAAAAACCTTCAGCAAGTGTTGTACCTTATGAACCATTCATTATAAAGCCCCTTTAGCACATCAATTGATAAGTAGGAGGTTTTTTCCACATGTCAAATTATGATATTGCTATCAGGATTCAACTGTGTAGTTTCATGTCAAACTCATTGACCCATGTTTCATGAGTAGTGGTTCATAAGAACCCATCTCTCATGATAATGAATGGCCCACTTAGCACTCATTGCATATAAGTGATTCTCACATAGGTGAATCACTAGGCCTTCTGGGAGGTCGCCCATCCTAGTACTACTCTAGCTCAAGCGCGCTTAACCATGGAGTTTTGTCACATTGAATCCTGATATCAATATCATAATTTGACATGAAACTACACAGTTGAATCCAGCTAGCAATATCATAATTTGACATGCTGTGGAAAATACCTCCTACTTATCAATTGATGTGATAAAAGGTCTTTATAATGAATGGTTAATAAGGTACAACATTTGTTGAAGGTTTTGCAAATGGGGTTGCAAGCTAAGTGGGATTAACCTTCTACAAAACTCCATGGTTAAGTGTGCTTGAGCTAGAGTAGTACTGGGATGGGTGACCTCCCAGGAAGGCCTAGTGCTTCACCTCTGTGAGTATCACTTAGATGCAATGAGTGCTAAGTTGGCCATTCATTATCATGAGAGATGGGTTCTTATGAACCACTACTCATTAAACATGGGTCAATGAGTTTGACATGAAACTACACAATTCAATCCTAGTAGAAATATCATAATTTGACACGCTATGGAAAATACCTCCTAATTATCAATATATAATGTGATGACAATCATATATCTGTTATCACTATCTAGGGACAAAACCTTGAGTGTGGAGTAACCACACAAAGAGGGAAAGATACCATTCAAGGAGACCTAACAACAACAAGAGGTGCATCAAAATCCAATCCTATGTATCATAGCTTGATCAAACATCTCAAGAAGACACCAACCCAAATCTCCATTATAAAGCTATTAAGAATTTCACCCACACATAAATAAATTTTGGATAAATCTCTTTTTTCATCATTTTTACCTAATGAAATACACACTAATCAATTCCAAGCCATGGGGAAGCACATTGTATCCACTCATCGCTTGGTTTTTACCAAGAAAAATCTTCTATCCCATCAAAGACAAAACAAACAATCACTAAGATCAAAGTATAGATATAAGATAATGGTTATGGTGACTACAACCTTAAAGAAACATTTTATGTGGGAAAACTACCACTTTCTCCCAAAACATATTGTAAACCACACCATATTGAGAAAGTGACTAAAATCATCAAATTTCAACCAACTATGAGAATTAAATGTAGAAGTCATAGACAAAAGGGATCTTTCTAAATGGGTATATCAAGAGGAATAAGAGGAACCTCCTCTTCCTATGGATACAAATAGAAAAGGTTATATATTAATCAAAAACATGGGATACACAAGTACTAATGGCCTTGGCTTAAAGCAACAAGGTATCTGTGAACCCATCATCCTAGAGAAGCGATCAAAGAACAAAGGTATTGGATGCAACTCAAACAAAAATGTGACCCCTCTCATTGAGGATATCTTAAATGAGGAGGTTGTAGCTTCTTCTTGGAAAAACCAATCCTATGATGAAAATATAAATGACTTTCCCATGTGTATAATGGATTTATTAAAAAATGCCTCAATATAAACTATTACCACTACATCCTTCACACCTCGACTTGAACCAAAAACAAGTGTCAATTCTTGCCATCATAGAATTCATGGGCCTTAGAGATGAAATTCCTTTTGGAGATCAGAAAGTAGGTTTTGAAATTTAACTTGATACCCAAGTGTGCTTCGGGGACATGATTGAATCCTTCAATCACAAAATGATGGCTATGAAAATGAAAACAAGATCCCCAAGTGAAAACCATAATGTGGCACTTTTGGAATAGGAAAAAGTAAAAACAAAGGACACATCTAATGGTAAAAACCTCCTTGAGGCACCTAAGGATGAAGAATTCAATCTCCCTAAGGTCTTTATGGATTAGGAAAATAAATAGTTCTTGTGGAAGATGTGCAACTAGTAAATGTTGGGACTGCTGAACAACCTCAAGTGAAATTTTATGCTACATCCCTTGATGATGAAGAACAACATAATCTAGAAGTTTTCTTAAAATAAAGAAAAGTCAACTTTTCTTGGTCCTATGTAGACATGCTAGGATTAGATACTTCATTAGTCATACATCACTTTATAGTACACCCAAATGTGAAACCTGTGAAACAAAAGCTAAGGAAAATACATCCGCAAATAGCACTCTTCGTCAAGGTTGAATTGAAAAAGCTACTCAAAGTAGGTTTCATACAACCTATTGATTATCTAGAGTTGTTTTCAAGCTGGATACCAATATCAAAACCCACTAGGGGCATTTGGATATGCAAAAAATTCAGAGACTTGAATAAAGTATGTCTTAAAGATGACTTTCCACTACCAAACATAAACATTATCGTGGATTTGATAGCCGGGCATGAGATGTTATCTCTCATAGATGAATTTTTAGGATACAATCAAATAATGATAGCTAAGGAATACCAACATAAAACTGCATTTACATGTCCATGGGGAACCTACTATTGGAACAACATATCATTTGGTCTAAAAAATGTTGGAGCTACATATCAAAGAGCGATGACAGTTATCTTCCACAACATGTTTCATAAAATCATGGAAGATTATGTTGATGAAATACTTGCAAAATAAATCACAAGGAAATGACATCTAGAATTCTTAGCTCAAATCTTCGACAAGCTTGAGAAAAATAAGGTGAGACTGAACCCAAAAAAATATATCTTTAAAGTCACTTCAAGGAAATAATTTGGATACATTGTATCACAAAGAGGAATTGAAGTGGAATCAACCAAAGTCATATCCATATGTTATATGCTAAAAACTCATTGGTATCTAAATTTCCTGATGAAGCATGAATTATTGTTCACACTCAAAGAAAAAAACTAATGGAATTTATACTTTGATGGTTCCCATACATATCATGGATCTTGGATAGGAATCCTATTCATCACCTCTCAAGGTGATTGTATTACGAAATCATATAGGCTAGATTTTCCATGTAAAAACAATATAGCAAAATATGAGGCTCTCATCATAGGGATAAGAATGGAAATTCAATAGAAAATCTAGGAACTCTGGGTTTATGGTGATTCCTAGATGGTGGTTAGACAAGTCAACCATTACCAAATGAAGCATGATAAGTTGATGCCTTAAAAAGAATGGTGGATAACTTTAAATAATACTTCATAGAAATCACTTTTGAGCAGATTTTGAGAATCAAGAACAAAGATGCAAATTCCATGGAAACCATTGGGTTCTTACTAGACATGCCACATAATAGCTTGAAATGTGAATTCCTTATGGAGAGACTTCTCATATGTGCTTTTGATATCCCTAAATTGAAATTTGTGTGTGAAATTATTGGTCATGGTTCCCCTTGGTATCATGACATCTACCTATACCTTCACGATGGTATCCTTCCATCTAACCTCAGTAATAACCTTCACAAGATGTTCATCTATTGATCCGCATGCATCATCATCATTAGTGATACCCTTTATCAGAGAATTCTTGATACAACATTAATATGATGTCTTACCCAAGAAGAAGCTTTGACCGCCTTAAAAGAGATATATAAAGGTGTTTATAGATCACATTTGAGTGGCATTACCTTGGCTAAAAAGTTCCTTAGAATGGGATACTATTGGCCTACCATGGAACAAGAGGCTAATTAGTTTGTGAATAAGTGTCTACAATGTCAGCAACATGGGGATCTCATTCATCCTCTAGCTCAAGAGCTTAGACCTATCACTACACCATGGCCTTTCTCATAGTGGAGGCTTGATCTCATTGGGAAAATAACACCTACCTCATCTAATAACCACAAATTCATAATTATCGCCATTGATTATTTTATGAAGTGGATAGAAGCCATTCCAATGACCTCTATCATAGGAAAACAAATATCCAAATTCATCTTGAACTACCTAATTTTCCGTTATGTGTTCCACAAGCTATTATTATAGATAACAGAACACCTTTTAAAAACCAAGATGTTTGAGACCTTTGTAGCCAATTTCATATCCAACATCATTTCTCTACGCCTTACTACCCTCAAGGAAATGGTCAAGCTAAAGTGTCTAACAATACCATCATCAAGATCTTGAAGAAGACTATTAATGGCATTGGTCAGGATCTCAACTTACAGTTAAACCCCACCTTATGGGCATACCAAACTAGTATCAGAACACCCACTGGTTCTACTCCCTATTCCTTGGTATACAGAAGTGAAGCTATACTACCTATTAAGGTTGAGCTCCCATCATTGAGAGTTTCACTACAATACCTAATAGATGGTTAAGAATACAAGACTTCTAGGTTAAATGAACTTAAGTTGTTGGATGATTATCACCTAGAAGAATTCAATCACTTACAATCTTATTAGAATTAGCTATGTAGAAGTTACAACAAAAAGATAAAATGTTGACATTTCCAAGTAGGGGACCTTTCCCTTAAATAAAATCATAAAAATTAGTTGGATCAACACAACAAAGGGAAGTTTGAACCTAATTGGTTGGGACCATTTATCATCACCGCAAGTTATGGTTCAGGAGCATATTAGTTAGCCACACATGAAGTGGATCCCTTGTAGGAACCTATCAATGACAATCATCTCAAGAGGTTCTATTCCTAGCTCATGAGGGGTATGTTATTCTAAAAATCCAAAAATAAATAGAAAAATCCAAAACAAGGATAAAAATAATAAAGAGAAAAATTATCCTCCAGTGAAGACCACTTCGGTGGTGCTTTGAGCAAGTACCTTGGTGAAAACCTGGAAAATAGATACCTCATGTAAATAAGCACCATCTACCATCTATCAGGTACTCTTTCTCCTTTCATCCATTGTAATGTGCCTAACATATAAATTGTAACAATACTGATTTGTAGATGAAATTCAAACACAAGATAAGTACAATGTGATATTACACCAAATTATGATGAGAACTCCTAAGTATGAATAATATATATTGACTACAATTTAGAACAATGATCCAAAACTATTTTCCAAATCACCAAAGATCAAACAGTCGTATTAACTTCCCTTGAAAATCCTTGAAGCTCAGCTACAATCCCTAAATGAGAATTCCCTCAGGAACCAAAGGAGTTTCATCCTATGATCCTATCGAACATTGGGTTTTCATCCAATGAACACAAATCCTATGGGTTTTCATCCACAAAATAAATTAGAACACAAGTGTCCCAAATTTACAATATAATGACATAATAATTTGTTGCCTTTACATGAATTGGTTTCCCTACATTTATATGCTAGCATTCCTCTTTAAGGAACAGGTTTAGCCTTAAGCCCTACTAGCACCAAAGCCATAATTTGAATTCTCAGCATGTTATATTAGGTTGGCCCTAAAGCCAATGTTGATTCCTTTGAAATAAGCACTATTGCAAGAATGGAAAGAATGGAGGTGTTGTCATTGATGTCAACCATTCAACTAGTTATCCACTAGTTGTTAGTTGTAGGATATTAAGAAAATTGTAATAAAGAGATGTTGAATGTGTTCAATGATTTTTTCGGGTTTTGGTCCAGAATTGCTCCTACGGCTGTGTGGTTCAGATATGTTGTTCATGATTGTTAGAAGGTGCTATATTCATATTTTTTTAATGTTGGTTCGTTGTACAATGCAAGTTGTGTTCACTAGTTGTAAACTATGGATTTTTGTGTTTCTGGTTGAGGTATGAGAGAAATGTTCTTGGTTCGGATTTCTCTTTGATGAAGTCTTATGACTTGTGGTTATAAAGTAGAGTTTCCCTAATTATATTGAAGTTAATTTTGGCATTTGGAAAGTTTGTGCTTAATGGTTCTATATGCTTTACACTGGTTTGACCGACCTTGTGTGAAATACTACTTTAAAGAATGATGAAGTGTGTTGGATCTATTTGGGTCCCTATGAAGCATTTTTTTGTGTTTCCCTCATTCTAATTCCACCCTATGATGTTATGGCACCAACCTAATTTGAATTTAGATTTGGATGGTTGACTTTGGATATGTTTCAAAGTTGAAGATGGTATAAATACAAGATGAGTTAGCGATTGAAAATATACAAGAGTGAAGAAGAAGAGAAGTAAGAGAAAAGAGGAAGTTCAATTTGGTGCAACATTGATTCTATTCAGTAAGTGTGTGTGTGTGTGTGTGTGTGTGTGTGTGTGTTGCGGGTGTGGGGGATTAGTGTGAAGCTTAATGCTAAGTTTTCGGATGTAGTGAGTAGAAGGTAAAATCTATCATTCATGCAAGTTGATCGAGTGACTGTGGTGGAATACTTTATTGCATTGGGATTGTATTCTATCTGTAACAAGTCTTCTTTTTATTATTTGTATCTCTGTGGCAGTGAGCCCTCTAGGTTGTAGCTTTGTTGGATAGTGAGTCCTTGTTCCAGACAGTGAGTCCTTGTTTCAAACAGTGAGTCCTTATTTCAAGTAGTGAGCCTTTTTGTAATTGATTTTGATACTCTATAGTGTGAGTTAATCCTCCCCATGGTTTTTCCCTCATTGGGTTTTCCATGTCAAACTGGTATTATTGTTTTTATGTGTTGGATTTGAGTTTTTGCATCAACATTTGTTGATTAATCATTTAAGCAGTTTTAAGTTTTGGTGATTGAATTAAAGGTTTAATTATGTGACAACTGATTCACCCCCCTCTTAGTTGTCCTATTCAAAAATTGGTATCAGAGCAAGGTTCCTCAGTGAAGAGCTTAACTACTTGAGGAAGGTTCGGGATGGCTGGAAAAATGGTCTTTCATTATCCGAGGTTTGATGGAACTAATTATGGTATCTGGAAAGTATTGATGGAAGAATATCTAAAGTATTGTGGATATGATGTAGAGAAAGCTTAAAAAATCCTTACACTCCTCCTACTAATGGTTTGAGTACACCTGAAGAGATATTGAAGCACATGAAGTGAACAATTAGGCAAAGTTCATCTTGAAGAATAGTCTAGTACATTTAGAGTTTATTAAGGTTCAGAATTTGAAAACAGCTAAGTATGGGATGCTTTGGAAAGAGTGCATAATGGTGATGAAAGATTCAAATGGGTGAAATTATAGAACTTGGAAACACAGCTTGATCTTTTACATATGTCTAAAGATGAGAATATTAAAGCTTATGTACAGAGATTGGATGAGATAGTGGCTAGAATGGGAGGACTTGGTGCTACTATAGATGAAACTAGGATTGTAAAGAAGATTCTCATAACTCTTACTGATGCTTATAGTGAGAAGGTGAGTGCTATTGAGTATACTATAGATTATAAGACCTGTACTAAGGATCTGTTGTTGGGATTTTTGACATCTTATGAGCTAAGGAAGCTGACTCTAAGGAATGGAAATAAATCAGAGATTGCTTTTAAAGCTAAAAAAGTTGAAGATCTAGATGAAAAAAAATTGATGAAATAGAAGCTAACTTTGTGAGAATAATGAGGAAAGGCTCTAGTAAGTATGAAGGAAAGTTTCCTTTTAAATGCTTTAGTTGTGGAGAAATAGGTCATTATGTTGCAAAGTGTCCGGAAAGAGCTAAAAGAAATAAATAAAGATATGAGAAAGAAAAGAAAGGAAAGAAGATTAACAAAGCTTATTATGTGAATGAGAATGCTACTATATCTTATGAGGATTCAAAATATGAAGATCCTGATGAAAATTAATGCTTCTTCTTAGCGATTAAGGATGAACTTGCTTCTACTAATTCTTTAAAACAGGTAACAAAAAGCCCGCCAAAGAAGGAGAAAAATGAAGGTACGGTTATCTTTGCCCTACATGCTAAACAAGAGAAGAATTTTTGGATTGTTGAAAGTGGTTGTTCACATCACATGACTAGTAACAAAAGTAAGTTTGTTAAGCTTGAAAAATATGATGGAGGTTTGGTTATGTTTGGAGATGATACTGGTGCTAAAATTTTTGGGATAGGCTCAGTAAGTTTTGATGGCAATCATCATATTGACGATGTCTACTATGTTAAGGGTTTAAGGAATAATTTGTTGAGTTTTGATTAGATGTGTAGAAAAGGATATGATCTTGTGTTTAAAGATGAGATATGTGAGATCTAGAAAGGATCTAGAACATTGATTGCTACAGGGAAGAAATCTGAAGGGAATATCTATCAACTTAAAGGTGTTGATGGATGACGTTTTATGACCCAGATTAATGGAAACTAGTTATGGCATAGGAGAATGTGTCACATGAATTTTCATAACTTGGAAAGGATTAGTGTTGTTCAGGTCGTGATAGATTTACCAAGAATTATAAAGCCTATTAATGTTATTTGCAGGAATTGCTAGTTTGGAAAGCAAGCAAGAAATCATTACAGATCAAAGGAATAGTCCACTACCAAATTACTAGATTTAGTTCATATGGATCTTTGTGGTCCTACAAGAGTGATAAGTCTACTTGGTGAAAGGTACTTTATTCTTTTAATTGATGATTATTCTAGATATACATGGGTTACATTTCTTAGAGAGAAATCATATGCATTAGATAGATTCAAGGCATTCAAAGATATGGTTGAAAATGAAGTGAATTTGAAGATAAAATGCTTAAGGTCTTACAGAGGTGGAGAATTCACCTCCCATGATTTTAAAATGTTTTGTGAAGTGCATGGAATAAAAAGACAGTTATCTGCTCCAAGAATTCCTCATCAGAATAGAGTTGTTGAAAGGAAAAATACAACAGTTCAAGAGGTTTCTAGATCAATGATTACTGAGACTAGTTTACCAAAAGTTTACTAGAAAGAAGCTATTCATACTATTGTTTATGTATTCAATCAAGTTCAAGCAAGAGAAAAGAGTACAAAGACTCCCTATGAGCTATGGCATGGAAGAATTCCTACTGTAAAATATTTCAAGGTATTCAAAACCAAGTGCTATATCAGAAGAGATGAGGAAACTTTGGGTAAATTTGATGCAAGAAATGATGAAGGAATTTTTCTTGGATATTCTACTAATAGCAAGGCATACAAATTTTTCAATAAAAGAATGAAAAAGATAGTAGAGAGCTCGAATGTGAAGGTTGATGAGACAATGAAGAATCCTATTGACATTGATGGATATGTATCTGACGAACATGATTGTGCAAGAATAGAAGAAATTGTAGAAGAACAAGAAAAGGATGAGCAAGAGAAATAGGATGAATAGAATGAAAGAGAAGAAGATACTCTGGTGATGTCCCCTAGGACACAGAAATATGTACAAAAGAATCATTCAAAAAGTGAGATTATTGGAGACAAGACAAAAGTTGTGTTGACTAGAAGAAAAGTTGTTGCTGAAGTGAATTTATGTTTACTTTCAGAGATTGAACCGAAGAAAGTAAATGAAGCTTGTAAAGATGAACATTGGAAGGAAGCAATGAAGGAAGAAATTTTGAGGATTTAGAAGAATCAAACTTGGGAATTGGTCCCAAGATCGGCAGATAAAAACATCATTGATCAAAGTGGGTATTCAGAAATAAGTTGAATGAGAATGGAGAAGTTGTTAGAAACAAATTTAGGCTTGTGTGTAAAGGCCACTCACAAGCAAAAGGTATATATTTTTAGGAAAAAATTTCTCTGGTAGCAAGAATGGAAGCTATAAGGATGTTCTTGGAATTTTCTACTCATAAAGACTTTGAGGTCTATCAAATGGATGTCAAGTCAGCATTTTTTAATGGTGAACTAGAAGAAGGAGTTTATATGGAACAAACGGAAGGATTTTAGTTAACAGATCAACCATTTATAGTGTGCATATTAAAGAAAGATTTATATGGGTTGAAGCAAGCTACTAGAGCATGGTATGTGAGGTTAGATAGGTATTTGATTTAGCAAGGTTTTAACAAAGGCACAACAAATAGAAATTCTAGAGCATTGTATGCGAGGTTAGAGAGGTATTTGATTCAACAAGGTTTTAATAAAGCTATGACAAATAGCAATTTGTATTTTAAGATTGTAAATGACAGAATCTTGATTGTAGTTGTGTATGTTGATGACATTATCTTTGGAGGAAATGAAAGTATGTGCAAGATGTTTGTGGAAGAAATGTATAAAGAATTTGAAATGTTTATGTTTGGGGAGATGAATTTCTTTCTTGGGCTATAGATTAATCAAATAGAGAAGGGGATTTTCATTTCACAGTCTAAGTATGTGAGAGAGATGTTGAAGAAATGTGGAATGGATGGTTCCAAACTGGTAAGTACTCCTATGGTGATTGGATACAAATTGGGAAAAGATGATGATTCACCTAAGGTTGATCAGAGAAAGTACAGATCTATGATTGGTGGACTATTGTATTTGACTACTATTAGACTGAATATCATGTATGTTGTCTTTCTTGTGGCTAGATTTCAAGAAGATCCTGAGGAAACTCATGTTGTTGTTAAAAAAAGATTTAGATATTTGAATGGAACTTCAGATTATGGATTGTGGTATCCTAAAGATACTAATTTTACACTTAGTGCCTATACAGATACAAATTGGGTTGGATGTGTAGATGATAGGAAAAGTACAAGTGGTGGTGCATTCTTTCTTGGATTCAAATTGGTGGCATGGTTGAGTAAGAAGCAAGATTAAATCTCCTTGTGTACTGCTGAAGTTGAGTATATTGCTACTGCATCTTGTTGTACGCAGGTTTTATAGATGAAATAGACATTGAAAGATATCATAGTGGTAAATGATGATCCCATTTCTATTTTCTATGATAATACAAGTGCAATTAACATTTCAAAGAATCTAGTGATGCACTCGAGGACAAAGCATATATCTATCAGATATCATTTCTTAAGAGAGAAGGTCATGGAGAATGAAGTAAAGCGTGAGTATGTTCCAACAAAGGATCAGGTTGTTGATATTTTCACGAAGGCTCTTCCTAAAGATACTTTTGGGTATCTCCAAGAGAAGTTAGTGGTTATTGCCCCTCCTTTCTTGAACTAGATGCATATGGAAATGCATCAATATTATGGATCTATGGATCTATCTTTCTTATGAGCTGATGTTTTGGTGGCTACCTCTTAGAGGGAGCAGGTAGTATCAGGTGTTGTCATTATGAGTATTTTTTTTCATGTCAAAGGAGAAATCAATGTAAAATATTATTTTTCCTTTACCATTGATGTCAAAGAGGGAGAAGAATCATGTGAAAAAGGAAAGGAAGATTGGGAGAAGAAGCGTATAAGAAATTATCTTCTAAGGGGGAGAAACAAAAAAGTATATTCAAAGCTTGTATGTTGTCTTTGATAGTTTTTCACATCATGTGTTTCCATCAATGACAAAGGGGGAGATTTTTGCAAGAATGGAAAGACTAAAGGTGTTCTCATTGATGTCAACTGGTCAACTGGCTATCCACTAGTTGTTGTTGGTTGTATATGTCGAGGATATTGAGAAAATTGTAATAAAGAGATGTTGCATGTGTTCAGTGGTTGCTTTGGGTTTTGGTCTGGATTTTCTCCTATGGTTGTGGGGTTCATATATGTTATTCATGGTTGTTAGAAGGTGTTATATTTAAATTTTTGATTGTTGGTTCATTGTACAGCGCAAGTTGTGTTCACCAGTTGTGAATTGTGGTTTTTTGTGGTTCTGGTTGGGGTTTAGGAGAAATGTTGTTGGTCTCGATTTCTCTTTGATGAATTCTTATGACTTGTGGTTCTAAATTTGAGTTTCCTTGATTATATTGAAGTTAATTTCGACATTCAGAAATTTTATGCTTAATGGTTCTATATGTTTTACACTAGTTTGGTCGACCTTGTGTGAAATACTACTTTCAAGAATGATGAAATGTGTTGGATCTATTTGGGTCCCTATGAATCATGTGTTTGGGTCTCCCTCATTCTAATTCCACCCTAGGATTCTATGGCACTAACCTAATTTGAATTTGGATTTGGATGGACGCCTTTGGATACGTTTTAAAGTTGAAGATGGTATTAAAATAAGATGAGTTAGTGATGGAAAATATACAAGAGAAAATAAGAAGAGTGATAAGAGAAAAGAGGAATTGTGGTTTAGTACAACATTGATTTTATTCAGTAAGTGTGTGTGTTGTGAGTGTGGGAGATCAGTGTGAAGCTTAATGTTCAGTTTCTGGATGCAGTGAGTAGAAGATGAACACTATCATTCATGCAAGTTGATTGAGTGACTATGGTGGAATCCTTTATTGCATTGGGATTTTATTCTCTCTATAAAAAGACTTATTTTTCTTCTTTGTATCTCTATGGTAGTGAGCCCTCTAGATTGTAGCCTTGTTGGATAGTGAGTCCTTGTTGTGGACAGTGAATCCTTATTTCAGGCAGTGAGCCTTTTTGTAATCGATTTTGATATTCTCTATAGTGTGAGTTAATCCTCACAGTGGTTTTTCCCTCATTTGGTTTCCACATAAATCTGGTTTTATTGTGTTTATGTGTTGGATTTTATTTTTTTCATTGGCATTTGATGATTAATCATTTAAGCAATTTTAAGTTCTGGTGATTGAATTAAAGGTTTAATTATGTGACAATTGATTCAACCCCCTCTTAGTTGTCCTATTCAACAAGCATGCCATTCTATAGACCCATCCACATGATTTCTTGGACCATTCCAACTTCCTAATACTTTGTCATTACTACCGAATGATCCCACAATGTCTTATCCTTCAAGCTTGTAGAACTAGATACCAATTGACTAGAACAGTTTCCTTCTATTAGCAATATCTTTTCACTAACCAATTCTCCCTTCTTGATTTTTTGATATGATGTGCAAGTGAAATCATAGGTGTTATGTTTTTAACTATACATCTAAATGTGCTCCTATAGAGTAATAGGGAGGGATCCTAGAATTTGACTTTGTCTTCACACAGTGAGCCTAAACTGACAATCTTCTGATAGCAATATATTTCCAGTAGATGATCCTTTTCCCATGAGATCTAGATATGTTGTGGGGCCTTTATTATATATGCTATGTCCCAAACCATAGACTAAGATGACCTCCTACAAAGGAAACCAGCAGAATTCCCAAATTCCACTCTACAAATGTCTTTCTAGAGAAAGGGACATGACAAATCCTCCCTTCAAAAAATTTCTTGTCCTCAAGCAACTCAAATTTGGATTCTATAGGGTTTTAGGTCCTTCCCTAGTAGCATCTTCAATTGGAAAGTCCTTTCAATGGACAAGACACTCATTTTTATTCATGTTCCTTATACTTTTTACCCTGGTATCAATCGTAGCTTCTGAAATAAGGATGAGTTTCCCTTCATCATCAAGGGGCGGTAACTCAGTAGAAGGAGATATATTCAATCCCAAAACCTTCTTTAGACATGAAACATAGAAAAAATTGTTGATTTTTCTATCTACCCCAAAAGTTACACCTCATAAGCAACTTCTCCAACTCTACATATTATCTTGTATGGTCCATATAAATTAGGCTTGAGCTTCTCTACTCCTCCTTTCTTGATGGAAGTCTATCTATATGGATGCAATCAAATAAACACCACATCTCCTACCTCAAATTCTCTTTCTATACCCTTTATATCTACATAAATATTTTGTTCATTATGGTAAAATTGCATATGATCCTTGAGAGTTCTCAAGATCTCTTGATTTTGATTAACCAAATCACTTGCTGCCAAAACTCTACTATTTTCAAGGACTAATTTTGCAAAGGTTAATGTATCATATCTATAGAGGGCTTATAATGGATACATGCCAATGTACATGTGATGAGTTGTTTTGTAGCAATATTCTCTAAAATGCAACCATTTGATCTAAGTCACGTGTTGACTAGTGGCATAGTTCCTCAAGTATCCTTCTAACCACTTGTTTACAATTTTAGTTTGTGCATCATTTTGTGGATGATAATGTGTACTAGGGTTATTTTTTTGCCTAGTTTGATCCTATTCACTAGATATGGCAAAAAAATGAGTGGATATGGCAAAGAAATAAGAATACTTGGTCATTTTTTCCACTACAACATAGATGCAATCCTTGCCTTCTACTTTGAGTAATCCGTTGATGAAATCCATAGAGATACTTACTCATTCATGGTATGAAAAGGGAAGAGGCTATAGTAATCTAACCAGAAACTCTTGTTCCTCCTTGTTCTATTGGCATGTGATACATTATCGTATTTGTGAGATAACATCCTCCTTAATGCCCTTCCAAGCAATCCTTTCCTTGATCTTTCGTTAAGTTTTGTAGAATTGGGGTGCCCTACTATTAGCACATTATGATAAGCTTCAAATATATTTTCCATTACCTTAGATTCCAAAACCAACAACACCCTATTTTTGAATAATATCAGTCTTTCCTCCACCACATATCAATCATCCTTCTCTACACCTTCTCGAACACTGGTAGAAAAAGGATCCATAGCATACTCCTCCATGATGGAGTCCCTCCAATCAGTTGATGTGATGGACAAATGACACAATGTAGGTCTCCTAGAGAATGCATCCACCCCAATATTATTCTTTCCCTTGATATATTCAATATCAAAATCATATGCCTATAGTTTTTTGACCCATTTTTGTTGCCTATCATTCAAATTTTATTGTCTCAAGAAGAATTTCAAGTTGTTATGCTTTGTCTTGACCATAAATCTTATGCATACCATGTATTGTTAGAATTTCTCTGAGGCATGAATTATAGCTAGCATTTCCTTATCATATTTGGGATATCCTTTTTCATGGTCTCTTAATTTCCTACTTTCAAATTCTATGGGGTGTCCCCTCTAAGAGAGAACAACTCCAATCCCTTCACCAAAAGTATCACATTCTCCAACAAATGGAAGCAAAGAATCATGAATTGCAAGAATTGGAAAAGAGCTCATTACCTCTTTCAACTTCTTGAAGGTCCTTTGTGCTTTTTTTTCCATTCAAAGGATTCTTCTTTAGTCAAATTGGTGAGAGGTATCATAGAATAAGAGAATCCTCTAACAAACCTCTGATAATAGCTACATAATATAAAGAAACCTCTTAGCTATGACAAATTTCTAGGATGTGGCAATCTAGAATGGCTTGGATTTTATTTTGATTAGCCTAAACTCCTTCATCGCTTATGACATATCCCAAATATAATATCTCTATTGACCCAAACTCACATTTGTACATCTTTGTAAAGAAAGAATATTGCTCCAAAATTCCCAAGACAATATCCAAATGCTTCAAATGTTCTATAGATTATAATATCATCAAATAAAACCAACACAAACTTCCTCAAGTTCTTATCAAAAACATGATTCATGCATTATTGTAAAGTTTACGGAGCTTTAGTAATACCAAAGGGCATAACTAGGAACTCAGCATGTGCATAGTGACACCAAAAAGCAATCTTGTGTACATCTTCTTCCCTCATGCGGATTTGGTGGTATCCAGACCTCAAAACAATCTTTGAGAACTTACAACACCATTTAGTTCATCAATCAACTCATCTATTAGTGGTATGGGGTATCGGTTCTTAATGGTCTTCTTGTTTAATGCTCAATAGTCTATGCACATTCGTAAAGTATCATCTTTCTTCTTTACCAACACCACAAAAGATGTGAAAGTCCTAGTTCTTGGTCAGATGTAGCTCATATCTAGAAACTCCTTTATTTCTTTCTCTATCTCCTCCTTATACATCTAGGGATGGTGATAAGGAGTGGTCATAACCTGATTTGATCTTGGTTCAAGCTCTATGATATGATGGAAACCTCTATCTAGTGGTAGTTTGAGAGGCATGTCATTGAAAACCAAACTATACTTATCCAAAATATTTTGTATATCAATAACTTTACCCTTATTACCTTTAGAAGATTCCTTCAAAATCACCAAACAACTAGCAAACTTGGTTCTTCTGAAATATCCTTTCAATTCTCCTCATTGACACTACTTGCAAACCACCATTCAGCCTTCCCTTTAGGACCACATGCTTCCCATTGGCTTTAAACTTGAGCTCCATCATTTGGTAGTTTTTTGTGTACTCACCCAATGAATGTAGCCAATGCACACCCAAAATCACATCAATTTCACTCAAACCAATAACATAGAAATTATCACAAACCTTAATCTCTAAATGTTATTTTTAGCTTCTATAATTTCTCCTTGTAGGGAAAGTTATACCCATCCACCACAATGATAGTGAAGCCTTCAAAATTCTCTACATCCAACCTTCTTCTTCTCACAAGTTCTTCATCAATGAATTTGTGAGTAGCTCCTCCATCAATTAGGAGAGTCACTCTTTTTTCTAGAAAGAACTCCTCGAACCTTGAAAGAATGTTATCTACATGCATTGGATAGAGATGCTAGGATGTTTTCATTGTCCTTCTCCTTATCTTCTTCCTCTAGAGGGATGTCTTTTAGATCATGAAACTCTTCAAATCCATATGATTTTGATTCTTTGTCAAAGATGACTTTTATATAGTTGACTTTCCCTTTTTGAAGACAAATGTTTCCTAAAACCCATGGTTCTCTACAAGAGAAATAAAGTTTCTTCTTTCTGAGCTCATTCTTGGTCTCATCATCACTCTTCTTAGGTGCAACAAGGGGGGTCAATTTCTGAGCAGTCCAAGGCTTCTTTAGGAAATTCCCTTTTGGCTTATTCCATTTTGAGGGTTTTTATTTCTACTTAGGAATACAATTCTCTAGATCAAGGGCTTTCCAAATAGTTGCTTGAAGTGTTGAGGGGTGGAATTCCTTCACCAAGCCCCTAAGTTGTTTTTCCAAGACTTCTATGAATAGGACTATGATTCTCCTCTCTAAAATCTTAGTTACCATGAATGATAGCTTCTAGAAACCTACAACATATTCTTCCACACTTCCTTTTTACTTGAGGCAAGTCAATTCTATAAAAATTTCTTCCAAATCTCTCTTATCAAATCTCTCAACTAGTCTTCTATAGAATTCATCATAATATTTGATCAATTTGTGGTCTTGAGTGACCAAACCATGATACCACCAATCATGAGAAATTCCTTCCAAATTTAGGGTGGAAAATTTTATGGCATCCTCCTCAGACATTGGCTTGAGTGCCAAATATGTATCAAGCTTCAGTAACCATGCCCTAGTAGTGCTTTTCTCAGATCCATCAAAAGGGAAAATAGATAGCTTTCCTAATGAGTGCTCCAATTCTTTTAGCTTGAGGGGTAAATGGTAAGTTCCTCTTTTAAAAGATAAGATCTCTTTTATCTTCATTTCCATGAAATATTTAAAAGATAAGATCTCTTTTATTGGAGGGTGCAAATCCCTATACTCTTCATAAGCCCTTGAGATATCATCTTGGAGGGAAATTTCTTCCTTTGGAACTTCTTCCACTCTTTGAAGTAACTTAGGTTTAAGGGGACTATTACTAAAATCAGTTTTAGATATTTGTGTAGCAATCACCTTCTCCTTCCCCTTTCCACCACTTGTTTCACTAGAGGCACAACTCCATTAGTACTATCATTTTCCTTTCTTGCATTAGTCTGCATCCACTAAAACATTCGATCAAACATGTTGACAAGATAATTTTTTCCATGTATCATCTCCTCAAGACTTTCTTTGGCTTCATCATCCTCCATGGTTTCTCCTTGACCTTCTTTCTTCAATTCTCTCCTCTAAATTTTGATCTCCCTTTCAATTAGAAACATCAATCATTAGAAAACCATATAGGCTAGCAGAATCTTGCTCTAATACCACTATAATTTCCCTAACATACAAATTATAACAATAATAATTTATGGATGAAATTCAAACACAACAAGATAAGCACAACATGATATTACACAAAATTGTGATGAGAACTCCAGAATATGAATAATATATATTGACTACAATTCAGAACAATGATCCAAAATGATTTTCCAAATCACCACAAATAAAATATTAGTATCAAATTCCCTACAAAATACTTGAAGCTCACATGAAATCCTTGAATGAGAATTCCCTCAAAAATCAAAGGGGTATTGTCCTTTGATCCTAGTGAACACTAGTTTTTCATCCAATAAATACAATTCCTATGGTTTTTCATACATGGAAGAAATTAGAACACAAGTGTCCCAAATTTACAAGATAATGGCATAATAATTCAATTCCTTTACATGAATTGGTTTCCCTACATTTATATGCTAACATTCCTCTTTAAGGAACAAGTTGACCTTGAGCCCTATTGTTGCCAATGCTAGAATTTGAACTCTTGAAATGCTATATTAGGTCAACCTTAAGGCTAACATTGATTCCTTTGGAATAAGCATGTCATCCCATGGACCCATCCACACACTTTTCTGGCCCTTTCCAACTTCCTGAGACTTTTCCATTACTGTCGCATTATCTTGTGATGTCTTATCCTTCAAACCTATAGAAGTGGATATCAGTTTACTAGCACAATAACCTTCTATTAACAATATTTTTCCATTGTCCAATCCTCCCTTCTTAATTTTTGGATGTGATGTGCAAGTGCCATCATAGGTGTTATGTTCTAAACTACACACCTAAACATGATCTTGCAGAGGAATGTGAAGGGATCCCTAGAATTGACTTTATCTTGGCACAGTGAGCCTAAACTAATGATCTTCTAATGGTGATATCTTTTTGATAGATGATCCTTTTCCCATGAGCTTTGAATATGTTTTGGGGTCTTTATTATAGATGCTACATCCCAAACCACAAACTAAGATGAGCTCCTGTAGAGTAATGTGATAGAATTCCCATATTCCACTCTACAACTATCTTTTTGGAGAAAGGGACATGACATCCATTCATCCATGCATCCATATTTTATTCACCCATCTCCATCCCTATCATAGCTTGGTGTTCAACAAGTATCTATCTCTATCAGTATTACTTGGCACTATCCTAAGGTCAATTTTTCTTGCCTATTTTGAAGTAATCTAACACGCGACTAGAGGCATCTTTCTACACCTATTCATTGCAATGGATTCTTGTATATCATCTAAGTCATTAAAAATTAAAAAAATCTCCAAAAACATTTATATATGTTCAAAATCCAAAAACATCCCAAATAACTTAAAAATCCAAAAGCATCCAAATAATATAAAAAAACTCAAAATATCTATAAAATTTCAAAATCCCAAAAACATCATTAGCCATCAAGTATGTGCTAATCCAATTCCAAATAATTGAACTATGAAGCCTCTACACATTCACATAGGAAAGGCCATATCTGATGAGCCCTTAAGGCATAGGTTTATCCCTTAGGTCCTATTTTCTCAATCCTAACATGTTAAAAACCTCAAAACATTCAAAAACTTTGAAAATACCAAAAACAAACTTAGAAAATGCAAAATTCCAAAAATAACCTCAAAATATCCTCAAAAAGTCAAAAGCATTTGAAACATTTAAAAAAGAAACAAAAAAATCATTTATCCCATTTCATCTCATCCATAATAAAAATGTTCATCCATAATAAACCTATCATCATCCCCACCTTTGGAAAAACAAATAAAAATAGAAACAAGAACACTTGGTGAAACATAAACTTTCATGCAAAGTCATAAGTCTTGATCATTATCAAAACAGGCCAGTTAACCTTCATATCAATAGCCTAAACATTTAAAACAAGTCAATACCTAATTAATTTCTTAACATATACATCTTTCCTATGATAGACACCATCTCAGATCTCAACTGAAACAACTCTCTTTGGCAAGAGATATGATGGAATTGATATTTTTTATCTTTTTCTTTTCTTTTGGTTTTATCTTTTTTTCGTATTTACATCGCTCACTCAAAACTACCTTGATTTTCAATATCTTGTTATGTCTAGAAGGGTACATAATGGGGAATTTTCATTGCTTTCATTTATTGTACTCATTGGATGTTCTTGGAATACAACCTTAATGAATACTTGCCTTGTGTGTAGGAATGGTCTTGAGTAATACAATTTCTAGTGCATATCAAGTTCTCCATAACATTTTTGTATGTCTCCTTACTTCAATAGCTGCATTCTCTCACACGATAAAAAAAAGGTGTTAATATGTCAAGTATGAATAAGGATATTCTTATTTGTTTGTAGAGTCAAATTCCATGCAATAGATACAAAGTTGCCCTGGTTCTTCATACCTTGGTGCATCGGGTTTACTTGCTACATCAAATAAGGATTACTCTATGTTATATTAGCATAATCTAAAAATCAAAAGCAAAATTATCTATCCTATCTCATCACATATCTAATAAAATATTAGAATAATCATAGGTTTATTGATATCTTGATCAACATCGTCATCCATTTCTATCTCATTCTTCTATCCATACTAACATTTCTATCAAAGTATCATGAAATGCCAAACATATATGCATCCACCCTACAACCATAAACCATCAGTACCATCTCATTAGTATCCATCATGCATACTCATAATATAATCATATGAAATATAAAAATAAATCATGATTGCATCATCCATGTCATGCATCCTACATCCACGGATCATTAGCAACATGCATATCATATCATAAGCATAATAAATAGATATCCATCATAACATCATTGAAACATGAAATAACATCTCATAACATTAACATCCATAATCATACATCATAAATAATAAAATATCATAAGCATATAATAACATCATAGTATGGTCCCATAATCATCGTTCATCTTATATATATATATATGACTATCATGATACACATCATATGTGTGTGATATACATCAAAATATACATGGGGCTATCCATAGATGATGAATGTGTATACAATATGAAACTTATCTACATCAACAATATAGATACAAAAAATGTCTATATACAAAGAAGTGCTATCTTGAGCTCCCTGACCATCTTGATCGAGAGGAGGCTACTCTAGAAGTGGTCTTGGTCCCTATGAAGGTCAATCGACAAATCCACCCTTTGATATTCTCAAACCCAAATTACTCCTATGTGAGTAGCTAGGTTGTCGCCTATGTGTTGGCACTAACATATGGTACAAAGTCTTGTAATATGTAGCCTCATTGATTGCTTATATATTAATCAAGTCAAATCACCTACTCCTATGCCTATGCCATATCCCATAGTTATTGTCTTCAAGTGGACTCTTGTGCTAACTGTAACTTGATCTACTATCATTGAGTAGTCTTGGTATCTCACTTGGTGTAGGCTTAATCCTACTCAATAGTCCTCTAATCTCTCTCAGTGAGGGTTTGGTCCCTCTCTATGGTCCTTTGTGCAAGATGATATGAGAGACCATCTTTCTCCTATTAAAAACCATCACATTCTTGGTGTGCTTGATCTTGCTTTGCTAAAAAACCATCAGGCTCTGAACATGCCTGGTCCCTCTCTCAAAGTTCAATTTGAAGTCTTTGATCCTATGCACTTGAAACAACTACCACCTGCTATTGTGGTTGACCATATTATGGTCCCTATGGTGGACCCTGTGGTCCTTGACCCTATCCCTGATCATATTCTTTGGGTGCCTTGACTCTCTGTCACTATCAATGTTGTTTGTTGGGCTCATCCCTATGTCTCCTGCCACCAACTTCCCTCCCATCTGGATTTGTAAACTTGAGAGGTTTATGTATGGTTATAGTGTCATAAATTGTCACCCTTAAGAATTTCACACTATGTTTTTTCTCCCCCTAAATTATTGGACTTAACTAAGCTCCTAATTCCCTAAATTATATATTTTGGGGCCTATTTTTACCGTTTTTCAACATATTACAAGCATTGAACAAATGCATTTAGTTATTATTTTTCCCTCGACACTTTATTTCCTAGAAAATAGGTCCAAGAACCATTCTCCCTAGGGCATATGGGTCCTCCTATTGTGTTAGGACCCAATTTTTAATAATTTAATGTTGGTATTTTAACATTTTGAAACCCAACTTTCAAAGGTCAACTATCGAAATCTATTTTTTGGGAAATTGAAGAAATGCCTATAAATTCCTAGTCTTTTCACCATTTGAAACTAGAGGGAGAATTTATGAGCAATTATTATTGTCAAGAGCACTATCGAGCAAGTCAATAGAAGTGTTTTAGAACTTTATTACAACAATTCAAGATCCTAATATCATGTCAAATCTTATGTGATTTCATGTGTGTTTGTGTTATCATTGTTTTGTGAAGGCTAACACTTTTGTAGGTCTTGAAAGCATTCAAGCATTCAATCAAGCAATATCCAAGACCTTGAAGTGATGTGCATGACTTCAGTATTTTAGGGAATCCATTAAAGGGTAGTTAGTTGCATTACTTTTTGATTTCATCATTCCTTCCTATTCATTATCATTTTATCATTGAAATTTCTATTGTGGAAGTGGAAACACTTACACGGGGTTTGACTGAGGCAAGCCCCTAAATGGCCCAAAATTTTCCCTCACTTTGAATGTGCAGATCTTAGGCTTAAAGAGGATTGGGTGGATCTTGAAGACAAATTGTTCATAGTTGCAATTGAAGCCCTATATATTGTCAACTCATGGAAACTCACCTACAAAATTATCTGATAGTGATCTGAAAACTTTGCAAGTGAAAAAGGAGACCTTAGATCTAACATAAAAGGACTAAAAAAATTTGAGCAGGACACCCCTACAAGGACCCATACGCCCTATGGCACCTATGTCATCCTACAGTGGCTAAAACCAATTTTTCTAAGTAATTGAAGTATCCTCTCCCCTTGCGCTTTTGGGCGATCCTGGATGTAAGAGAAATGGTTACTAACTCTAGAAATTGGGCCTATTCTGGTGGGAAAACGTACTCACCCCTGGACAACTCAGACTGGTAGCACCCTGAACTAGAGGGACTTCCATCTAGTATATAAAATTGGATTCTTGGGGAAAGCCCAAGAATCACGCGTATGGTTCCGACGAGATGGATCCGAAAGGGGACTCTCGTCGCATGGATCATGCCGTACGAACGGAATGCCCTTACTAAACACCTATTGTTTTAGAGGCCAACCATTTTTCAGTCATTGCTTGGTATAGTGTAAGGTACAGTATCATGCCCGAAGACACTCACTACTAATCCCCTTGAGTAGAGATAGCAATTCTTGGGAAGTCACTACCCAAGAATCTGAATTTGGTGCACCTGAATGACATTAATGAGCCATGGAGGGGAGCCAATGCCACCAAACTTCTAAGCTATCTGCTCTCGAGAAGGAAAGGTGTTTAGCACCAATCCAGGGTATATCGGTGGGCTATATCAAGTATACAAACCCTTGGCCTATTGGCCTATTAGGATTGTACTTGTCTTATGTGTGCTTGCTTACACTCAAAACATTGTGCTTGTCAAGTGCTTGCTGGATTTTTCAAACATTATTCACCACATTTACACTTCTGGACAAAACATTCAAAATTAGACAGATTGGATTTTCTCTCAATACATCAAAAAACTCAATTTTAACAAATTGTGTCGCAACTGTTGAAACGCATTCGCTATTCTAAAATGCATCTGAAAAATATTGAGATGCAATTGCATTGTTAAACCGCATTTGATCCCACAAACACCGCATTTGTCTGTGTGCATGCATCTGAACCTCACAAAACCACATCCACAAAGTCCTGTCGCATTTGTTAGTCCCAAAGCCGCATTCGCTTAAACCGAAATGCATTTGCAATACTGTGATGCATTAGAGGTTTCAAACGACGCATTTTCCTGACAAAAGAAAAATCTTCATACAAGTCCAAACTGAGTCTAAACTCTATCAATCTTTTGTCAAACACTGTTTCCAAGGGGATTCTGTCAAAAACCAACTTTGAAATTGCTCAAAATTTTCAACCATTAGTTTGCATTCTTGACCATAGGCATCATCCTTCAAATTTTTAGTTGCATACATTAGGCATTAGCTTGACCCTAGGTTTTCATCCTTGCATACTTTGGATTAGGTTAATCTCAGCACAACTTGCAACATCATTGTTTTTGAAACTAGGTTATCTTGGACTCAATCATCATTCTTGTTTGAGTCATTGTCCCTTTTATGAGATTTTCCAACTCAACAGTCTAGTTAGGAAAACTCACTAGTCATCTTAACCTTGTCATTTTGTCATTTTCAACAAGTCCTTTAGTAACCAAAATTGAAAACAAAGATTGAGCTTACAAGTGTTTAGGTATCCTTTTCTCCAAATTTCATTCTAGTTTATACCTTGTATACTTTATTTCCAAAAATCCAAAAATATTATTCATCCTAGTCGTCATCTTGAACCTAGACCTTGCATTTATCATATCAAGTCCTTAGTCAACATTATCATCTTAGTCCTCATTCAGAATTTTGGCTTTGGCAACCTTGTCATCCTACATCAATCATTTTTCTAGACAAACATTATCATCACCTAGTCATCCTATTTGGCATTTTCTTTAGAAAACATAGTCTTGCATTGTCATCCTTTTTCAAAAATCCAAAAAAAAAAAGAAAAAAACATAGGCTAGCATCACCCTCGCATTTAGTTGTCATTCTCATCATTTTCGTTTGAGCAATCTCATTTTATGGTGGAAACTAGACTCCAAAAACAAAAACGAAAAATGGAAAATTTTGGACAAGACTCCACTTCCAATGTCAACAATCACACGTATGACCCAAATTGGACTTTTGACGACCCATTTAGCAACACGAATACTCAACCTCTCACGACCATACCATCCTCATCAAACAGCCCCTTTGAACCATTCTTATGTAAGGATGAATATGGACAAATACTTGAGGAAAACCTAGAGGTAGCAGCACAAGATCCAAAGGTGGCCTACTTTGTAGAACAAATGGTCTTATATGAAAGAGACAGATATTTGGCCATAATTTTAAGTCAAGGAGCCAAATTACCTCAAGGATTCGACATTGATACCTTGAGATCGACATCTCCTGCCAATAACATCAACAATACGCATAACATGTCAAATAGTGGTCAACCTCCAAACACCACAAGCAATACCGTCTTTGATGCTACCTCACAAAATGTCACAACGACCATGAGTTCTACCTCCAACATTCCAAACAACTCCAATTCAATAAATGCTACATCCAATGGAGGATCACAATCCTTCACAGTGCCCACAATATCCACAACACCATCACAATCGGTTGGAACCAGCTTGGGCTCCTCAACAGTGTGGGAAATTTATTCCAATCCTCTCTTTACCACTACGGTAAATGCCATGGGGGAATCATCAAGCCATACAAATCCCCCATTGATAACTACATCTAGTACCATGAGTACATCTTCATCATATTCTCTCATTGGTATCTCACAAAATCCTTTGGGAGGAGGCAAACAACGTATCTTTATTCAAGGACAACAACAAAACTTTAACACATCAACACAGTCAAATGCCATCGCCTCCCAAGGAAAAAAAACAAACATTCTCCTTGTACAAATCCAACAATTTGGACAAGGTAGTCAAAACACACAGCCCATGGCATCATCCGCACATCAAAATTTTCATGGTCACCATATTCCCCAAATATCGACACAAATGGCTGGGGGACACATCCCAACATACTCATCCCATATTCATACTCACCAACATACCCCCAATCCAAACTTTCAATACCAACAACACGCAAATCCGAACACATCATACATGCCACAACAACATATAGCTCCACAACATGCCAACATCCACTCACAACAAATGGGGACCTATGGCGTATCAATCAATCCTATGTATGTGACCACAAATGACCCTATAATCGATGCCTTACAAGCAAAATTGATGGGTCTAGAGAATACCATAGAAAACATAAAAATATTTGGCAAAAAATCAGAAGTGTCATATGATCTAAACGTATATCCCTTCAACATGAACTTATACATGCCACCATTTCCTTTGGGATATGTGTCACCTAATTTCACCAAATACAGAGGAAAGACAAACCCCATCGAACATGTCCACGAATTTGCAACCAACTGTGTGGGCGTCACCTATGAACAAACATACTTGATGAGATTTTTTTCTAATAAGACTCAAAAGCCTTAGGGTGTCCTAGTCCTCCAAAAACCTGCTTCAAATCTCTAGAAAAAATTAATACATGTTGTCAGTTTGCATACCTAGAACCTGGTTTCCATATTTTTGCTTGCATCAAGTCTATTAGTTTGTTTTTAGTTCTAGTTTTCCTTAACATGCATAAACCTAAATTGCAATTGAAATTTAATGATTCAACTTGGGGAAAGTATAGTAATCTAACATTTTGGATCTCTTTCCACAAGCGCATCAAGTATATTCACCAAGCCCTTTAGTTGTGATGACTTTGACATATTAGATGATGCCCTTAGAGGCTTCATCTCGCCTAGATCATCCACTAAATATTCTAACATTCCAACAAATGCAATTATTGATACTCATGATAATTCTCATAATATCCCTCCTAATTGTGAGAGTATCTTAACACAAGAAAATGAAATCATTGACACATTTCTTAATATCTCTTTGCCTAATATTCATTTACCTCCCAACATATTCCCTACTTGTGAGAATAATTTGGTGAAATAGGATGCAATCATGGACCTGTTATCACCAAATAATGCACCCTTCAGAAGTTGCAGAACTTAGCTTACTGGTGAAACATTGGATCTCTTCCAGGCTTATGGGTTACGTATGATGGAAGAGGATCTCCACAAAGGGTTGGTTCCCTTGGAACTATCACCTAAAATAACTTATTTTAATACTTCATTTGATGGAAAAAGGTAGAAAGATAAAATGAATCTACTACTAAGGTGATGCATCAAAAATGTGTTTTTTCAGACTATGCATTGTTGTTTTTTACATACAACTAATCATTTTTTTAATTGCATATGCACAACATAAGTGTTTGACATATCTATGTATGAGTATTTCATTAAAAGGTCTACGTTTCTTGTAGTTTAGAAGGAAGAAAATGTGATTTTCTTCACAACTAACACCTATTTCGACTATGACACAAACAATAACCTACACAAATATATCTTTTCTGCTTTCAAATGATAGAAATAAGACATTCATTTGAGGATTCCAATATGAAAATCACAGAAAATGACATCAATTACCTCATGCACAAAACAAAAATAGAACTTTTGAAGGCTAGAAATGCCTATTTTATTGATAGAAGATGTTCTTATAGCAACACATGATCTGAAATATGTCTCTTGCTTGATAATGTGTTACAAAATGTTTTTTTCCAATCTGAAAATGAAAAAATACATGAGTTACAATTTACCAAAAGGGTAGAAAGAAGCTTTTACATCTTACAATACAACTCCAAGAAGTGAAAGAACTAACTACAAATGAAATTAGGAGTTCCTTTTACTAACAATCATTTCCTAAGTCCTAGTTTCATGTTACAATCAGCATATGACATGTGCCACAGCTGCTTGAAAAAATCAAAAGTCTTTTGAGCACTTAGCTGAGTGGTCTCCAATGCTTGATTCAAGTGTAACTGTAGCTATACGTTGAGAAAGTGAGAACCTTCAACTCCTAGATTCCTACAAAAACTCTTTGATTGACTTAACTTCCCTAGATATTTGCAACTATTATCCAACTCATCCAAACTACCCCCTTATGTCTTCTCAACTGCTATCCTTGTCACTCTCTTGACCTCATCTACCCCTTAACTACTCTTTACTCCATCAAACTTCCTTAACTACTCTTTACTCCATCAAACTACCTTATCTACTCTTTGTAAGATAATTTGGCATGTTTTTAAACTCATTGTAACTGCCTTGGCTAGGTGTATGAAAAGCTCCTTTTCTTTTATTACAAAATAAAAGTTGCATTGTTAAGTCCTCTTTAAGGCTTTAAAAGACCAAAAGCATCCACCTGTTGCAACTCATAAATTTTACAGCTCTGAAACAACCACTTCAAATTTGCAGAGGAAATTCAGTTTATGTAAATCATCTTCTTAGATTCTACCCAATTTCACAATCTTTAACTTTTTCACTATTTTTATTTAATGGAACTCATCCTTCTAAAAGTTTCATTATGAATGTTGAATGATTATCACTCAAATACCACAGGATTACCTTAAGAATGAAAAATTCATTGTCACTTCATTCCACTGTTAATTATATTTGCATTGCATTATATTGGTAAATATATGATTTGACCCAATAGTACTATCCATTCTTAATATTGTACTTTGTCATGCATGTTAGCAGTTGTCAAATATGTGGTTTATCTCCACTAACTATCATGTTGTCACTTTTCCCATATATAGGTCTGCCTCTTCATAGTCTATAGTACTATGTTACCTGTATCTATATGAGAAGCTTCACTATGTTTGAACTAACTATCATGTGGCTTATAATGGCTGCTTTTTCATTGAATTGACTACCCATGTTAGTTAATGAAGCACTATTCCTCAAAATCCTATTATGACTATCTTCTACTCATTCATAGTGTCATGCTATAACTGTTTGATTTAATCTAACTTTGTTTCCCTTCAAGACACTCATATTTTATGCATGGCTCCTTTATAACCTTGTCATATTGTCATACTCGCCTTTTATACTTCAAAGTATAGTCACAAATTACAGTCATAAGGCATCCCTCAAGTATAGTCATAAGGATAGTTCACAAGGTCACTTTCCCTTTGCTCACTTGCTCTATGCTTTTAAAACTTTGCCATTGTCTATACTTTGTGACTATTTAAAAGATCCTTGTTTCACATAAGTAGCATCATCACATCTCATTGTGCAATTCCAGCACAAGTTTTACACCCCATACTTCACAATAGCAAGGGTCTTGAGTACTAATAGATGATAGTGGTCTATGAAGGGAAAGATCACCATATCTGCATAGTAATCTGCTTCCTTTTATTTCATTGTTTTCTTTAACTGGTCCATTTCTTTTAAAATCAACCACTACCTCTCCACTGTAAAGAATCGCTCTAATAATTATCATGGCACCTTCATTACAAATATCCTCCATTCTTTAGTAGACACTACCAGCAGTAGATCCATTTTCCTTGGATTTCTCGGTGAAACTAATTCACTCCCTTTTGAATGTTTGCGGTTACTCTCCACCGAATTGTTATGCTGTCAATCTGTACCTTCAATATAAAGATTTTCCTTTCCATTATGACTATCATTGAAAGTCTATCTTCTCATATCTAGACTATAACTATTATTCATTCCACTCCATGTTTTTCTTTGGACTATTATCATATGTATCTTGACTAGTTATCAATAGACTATCATTGATTGTCATGCTCACCATAGACTCATACCCTTGAAACATGGCATCTCATAAGGCTACATATGTTTTCTCTATCCTTGAGAGAGATGAGTTAATCTTTTAGCTTTACACAACTCTACCATATCACCTTAGTACCTATCACTTTCAAGGTTCTGAGAAATATATGGTAACATTCAAATTTAAACCTTTCATTTCAAAATTTTAAGACCACTATCATTGACACTCTTTGCCATGACAATCACCCCTTACATGTATGGATCCCCCTATTTCTATAGTGTTATGCTCTAGTTGTTCTGAGACTAATTATTAACCTTGTTTATTGTCTTGATTTATTTGTGACATCTTCCCTTCATTCATGTAAATAAACCCTTAGCTATCTTACTTCTCTTTCTATCACAAGGTTAATTGCCACCCTTTGTCTCTGTTATTGAAAACCTACTAACCATGCATGAGTTGTATCTTGTTACTGCCACTGCCATGCTTGAATAGTTAATAGTTTTTCCCTTCTTTATACCTTCAACACATCATCATCCATGATTCTCTATCCTCTAGACTTTCTTGGCCGAGGTTTAGAAGCTTTAGAAGACAAAATCATGCAAATTTTGACCAGAATTTTTTTTGGCATTCTAGAATGGGGTTTAGACAAGGCTTGGACTGTTGATAATATTATCATGGTGATTCCACATGTCTTTTTGACACATAAAGCCATATATCTTGGAAGAATAGTGTTTCAATAGTAGGCCACCCATGAGAGGTATAGATTTGAATGAAGTTATGACAGTCTCCTTCAAGAAATTGCTAAATGCATCAAGCTTTCCAACTATCCATAAGGACTGTGACTGTGACTATCTAGCAACTTCCTTAATAGGCTTGAGCATTGTCCATACTCTTGTAAACACAATAGAGTGTTACATTCACTGTCCTTATAAACTAAGGAACACAACTTATTGTCTTTTACATGCCCTCCATTGGCTTCTTGCTAAGGTAGCTATCAAGATTTATTGTTCATGGAAGGCCTACTATAATAGTCCCATTGCATTCCTAATGACCATCTTGAGTATGCAACTTCTCTTTGCTCATTTCCCCTGCTTGAGAATAGGATTCTTCGCAGTCTATTATCCTACACAATGTACCAAAACATAAACTTTCCCATGCAAATTTATCTCTACGAGATGGTAAAGATGTTATTTGGAGTCCCTTAGATAGGTCACACTTTTAAAGCATTGGCCTTTTAGTCACCCATAGTCACCCCTCAACTTTCACTATGATGGAGAATTCTTAATTGTGCGTGAATGGTATAGTAGGGTTTAATATTTTCTTAAAACATTATAGAGTTAAATGAGAGAGTGGGTTCAGAATGATTTGATAGCTCTTAAAAAAAAACCTTAGGCTTTCAATACATTGGTTGAAGACGTATATGTCAACTAGAAACCCATATCTATACATACCAACAAAATTCATATATCTACACAAGAACATATCTAGCAAAGGGTAGAAAGCAGCCACATGGAATTTCACTTCTTGAAGGTACATGCATATAATTTGTTGTAGCACCTAAAAGTCCTCCATTTTTTCATGCAACATACCAGGTCTTCCTTATTTTGTTGCAAAATGGATAGAAAACAAATAAATTTGGGACCTCTTCAAACTCCTTAACCGCATGCCATATCCTTTTGTTTCTCTTGCAACATGGGTAGAAAATAAGGTAACCAAACTTCTATTCTCATGACATGACTTTGAAGATCTTTGGACTTCTTCAAGCAATCAAAACTAAAACCCTAAATTTGTGTTTTGCAATTCCTTGAAATGGCAAGCAAAAAACTCCCTTCTCCTTTAGAACTACTGACAATTTTGTCCTTTTTAATTTCTTTTACTTTCCATTTGTCCCCTTTCTTTCATAAAATATTTTCTTTCAAATATTTAATGATATATTTTGGAACCAATGTTTTAAAACAAAGATTCAACATGACCATCATGACAATCATAGTTATTCTTCTACTGGTACCTTATCCAATTGTGAAGAAGGTATCATGATGTTAGAGGATCTAATCATTGACTGCCATGAGAATCTTGTTTGTTTCTCTCCCAATACTTCTCCTACTTGGGAAGATTTTTTACAATAGGAGGATGAAATTATTGATATATTTCTCTCAACAAATAGTAAGATGGATACCATAGATGGAGATGGTAATTTTACATTAGATCCACCCTCAATAGAAGGTCGTCAACAAGTAGATAACTCAATTGAGGTTATGAATGCACAATTGACAATTGGATCTCCTTTAATTAGCACACCTCATAAGTCACCTCTAATTAGAAGACCTCCTTAACCCCTTATCCATATCTTGAACTTTGCAAGGAAAATCACTAGTTAGCATCTATTGTAGCAACCAAGCTATCACATAGTTGTTCACACATATAACATTCCTCAGTGCAGTGGTAAAGAGTACGATCTTGTTGACCAACTTTTTTGTACTACAACAAACATCTCCCTTTGGTATTTGATTCAAAAATCACCTACATACAATAGTGTTACACTATGTTGCCATCAGTGTTATCATTGATGTCAACCTCTAGTATGGATATGTTGAGAAGGTGTTTATGGTGTTGAGCATGTGTTGCAGATGCAACAAGGCTACTTGGTTTCGAAGCTCTTTTGATAAAATTTGCATAAATAGTGTACAAGGTGTTTGGGAAGTGTTCGCTATTTTTATCTGTATTTCTTCATTCTTGAAGATTTGCTTGCATGGTTTGAATATGATGATCAAAAATATTTGAAGGTGTTATATCTAGAGTTTTAGTTTCTAGGTCATGCGATAGTAGAAGATATGTTTGGCAGTGTGTTAAACAATCTCTAGCTTGTGAAGAGGAATATTTGGGAGAAATGGAATTGCTCCGTAGTTCTCCATGTTGAAGTTTCTTGTCTTGTAGATTTGGGAATGTACCAATATTTCTTGTACCTACCTTCTTGTGATGTGTTTAGTGTTCATTTGTTCTACAAGCTTGTTTTATGAGTTATAGCTCTATGGTAGTTTGGATAGTTGCACATGATGATAGTATTCTTAGTGTCATGTGTTTGTGTCAGTGTTTTTGGATATTCTATTGATGTTGGAATATTATACAATGTTGTGTAATGTTGCTACATGGTTTTTGGGATGTTTTCAGCATTAGTGAAGTGTGAATTTGGTTGGTTGATAGTGGTAGTGTTGGTTTAGCTAGCTTGGTGTGTTAGTGTTGTGTATGGATGAGCCTCATGGTTTGTGGAAGCTCGGTGTAGCATGTTAGTGCAGATTTAGGTCCTGGTTAACCCTTGATGTGGTTCACCTTCACTTATTTCCACTATGGAGGTGTTTGGCACCAACCTATTTGGTGGTTGCACATTTGAGGTGTACACATTTCATTGGAGCTGACATAGAGAAGTTTATTCAAAGTTACAAAAGATATATGGAAGTTCAAAGGTTTAAAGAAGTGTTTGGTGTGGAATTATGTGTGTGTGAGTGTGTGTTGAGATCTAAGTGTGAGCAAGAACACCTAAGACTATCAAAAGCAGAGAGCACAAGATGTCTACAATTTGGTGTGCCAAAAGTCACTGGAGGTAGTGAGCTAAAGGTTGTGGATGGTGAAGAGACATTGTGGTGGTTTCTCCAGATGCTCTAAGGTAGTGAACCTCCTTGTAGTTGTTTCTTTGTAATCCAGAAGAAGTGATCTTCATGGGAATTGAGCCCTTGGAAATGAGCCTTTCCTTTTTAGGCACTAATCCCTTTAGGTAGTGAGCCTCTTGTAATTGGTGTTGGTTTTCATATAGTGAGTGTATAAGAGTGAATTTGAACCCTAGGCACAATTCCCCTTTTTTCCTCTATACACTTTAGAAAACCAAAGTTGGAGGCTTAAATTTACTTAAGCCTACTGTTGGAGGTCCATGTGGAGCCTATTTTGTGTGTCAGTGGAGGTGTTTCTGTCAGATACACCCGCACGGTGCATAGACATCCACGCAGAGCACTTACGTCCCTAGCAAATTCCTGCGGCTGAGCCAGTAGAGGTGTTACTCTTCCCATTGGCAGCAAAGTTGTAACGCCTCCTTCAGCCACCCAACCTGAATATGGTCGTTTTCTTCCTCATTCCTTAATATTCAATATTTGAACTTGTAGTAAGAGATTGGAATAAATCTACATCACATCAAGCTCTCATACTTGCACTCTCACAAGCCCACTTTCACTCACTTCCAAGCATTCCAAGCATTCCATCGCAACAATATCACACTCCATCACTTTGATAGAGCACATTTGGGACCATGCCATTACAAAAGAGGATTGAGTTCCTCTCATTTCTCCCCCAAGTAGCCCTGAGTGCTCTTGGTGGAGGTGGTAAGCTTCCCTCTCCTCTCCTCTATCACTTGGTTGAGTAGCATAGTATTGTTTTGTAGTGCTTATTTTCTCTTTGCTTTATCACTTCTTTATCTCATTTCTTTAGTTGTTCATGGAGGTGGAAACACCTAAATGGGGGTCTGACTGAGGTAGGCCCCTATACAGCCACCCAACATTCTCTCTCTTGTTGTGTGTAGGTATGTGATCTCTCATAGGATCAGCTAGCGAACAAATTCATTGGTGAGATTCTCCTCATTCTCGTCACTCTCGTCCATTTGCTTTATAACATTAGAGAATATTTAACCTATTTAGTTATATCATTCTGGCCTTCTAGTTGAATAGCTAGGTTGTTAGTCATTTTGGCATGTTCAAGCTTGTCTCGGCTACTATCTGACCATATGGACTTCAGTGTGCTTTCGAGAAACCAATGCACCGCATTGTCATCCAAAGTCTTTGCTGACGTCCTCAGGCAGACAGCTCCCTGAAGTGCAGAGTTGGACCTAAAAACTGACTCACCTAGCCTACCTTAAAACTCAAGATTGCAGAGTGATTGTAGGACCTTAAATTCCTCAACATTCTCATCCTCATACCCTAAACATTTCACTTAGCTGAGGTAAGTTAGGGCAGCCTCTCGCATCTTAACCCTCCATGACCTGGGGTCTTGCACGCAGTGGGCCCCCTCTCTTACATTTTTGGCGAGCCCGATGTGAACCATTCTGGTTTCGTTCTTGCGATACTAATAGTCCCTTTCCTCGTACTCTAGGAGTGTTGTAGGTGTGAGTTTTGTAAGACTATCGCCTTGCAACCAAACCTGCGACCCCTAGTTGACATAGTTAGAAGGTTCCAAATGTATTGCACGAAAAAATGTTAATTGGGTCACCGTCTTATCCAATAACCTTTGGGGATTTTGTGAAGGCATTTTCTAGTGTGCGTAATGGCCTCCTTTTTGCATCAACCCATCCCCTCTGTGCAGCCTATGGATAGTAGTGTTGGCATAACCTTTAGTTCATAGGACTTGTCGATGGGCTTCAATAGGGAACCATCTTCTCTTTACATTCCTACACGAATCAATGGGAACATCGTAGTCGGTGTTCTCATTGACCCGACATCACAAGTGAATATAATAACAAAGGAGATTATGCTAATTAACTTTTTACACAAGGATGGATATGATGCTCCTATAAGTTTCATTTGCATGCATGGCAGGCTTTCCATACCCCCCTTGGTTAGCATTGTCCTATTGGTCTTAGTCCGATGTAAGTCCGTAAACCTCTTGTTTGATATCATCCCTGGGTCCAAACTCTTCCGTGTAAATTTGCGTATCCCTTGGTTGGTAGCGATGAATGTGGTACCCTCTATCATGCATAAATGTTTCAAATTTATCCATAGAGGTTTCGTGCATGTGATCCATGGCATTGTTTATCGACCACCGGTTGCACATGGTAGCTACTCCTTGGATCACTCGTGGCCTACATTGATGGGTCCCCTTCCGCCTAGGACAAACCTTTTGCATAAGACATATCAGAACTATAAGAAAGGATATATGAGGTTGAAGGTAAGGTATCCTCCCTCGCCCTATGCTATTTCACATAGGGCTTGTCTGAAGGCTGACAACGAAGCCGCCAAGGCTCGGAAGAGGAAAGAAAAAAAGCAGTCTTGTGATCCTCCTTCTTCTTCCCATGCCCAGTCAGACGCTTCTTCTCACTCAGCCATGGTACCATTGAGTTCTACTCCTCATTTGTAGGAGAAACCTTCAGTACCCGCTTGGTGAAAGCCTAAGTGTCCCACCTTCGAGCTTCCTATTCTATCGATGGAGCCTAGACCTATTCGGTGTGAGAGGAAGAAGATCCTTTGAGGAGAGTCCTCCCTGTCTTGACCATCATGGCCTCCTACTACTCCTACTACTCCTACTACCAAGGAAATGAGTGGAAAGAGTCTCGCTGTCGAGGCTCTTAATTCAACTCCTCCTATCGCTCCTCAGCCTACTCCCACTGCTCTTGCATAGGAATCCATTCCTACGCCCAAAATGGCCGTAGTGCACATTTCTATGGTCGAGCAAGAACCTCCCGTCCCTTCGCAAGCTCTGACTTCTAACTCCAAGAGCTGTAGAAAACACTTTGCACATGAGCACAAGTGCTAGAAAAAGGCTCTCCTAGCTGGGAAAGCTTCCTTGCAACAAGAGGAACGAACGACCACTCCAGTTTCAGGACCTCCTGTTGCATCTCCTTCCTCCCTCCCTATCATTTCTCTTCAACTTGATTTTCTCTTGGCTTCTGTTGCAAGCACAAATGTGCCTAACCCTAAATGGGTATAGTTGTTTATCGCTCCTTCAGTGGAGCCACCTTTGTTGATGTCTGTCCCAGATATTCAGCCCTTCCCTAAGCCTTTGGACATGGTTAACACTTCAGTGGTCTCTGTTGTGGTTCTATCCTCCTCTTCCTTTGCACCCCTAGCTTCATTTGTGGGGAGTTCATCCCCTTCAACAAATAAAGAGGCAAAGGTTGGTCCATCGAGCGTCAAAGGACATAAGAGGAGTCCACCTTCTTCGCAAGGTGGCCCTGTGATGACTTGTTTTGTCCTTGTGACAAAACCAGTCCCAGCTTCCCCTGAGTTTGTCACCGCTCTCAAATCATTCGGCGAGCCTAGCGGTGCATCTCAGGCACAACCTGCACCATCCGCTGAGAATAATCATGATGCTCCCTTGGGATACATGTTTAATTCCATGGATGAAGTCCCATTCTTTCTAGCTATCTTCACAAAATCGCTGACCTTAACTCCATAAGAGCTCAGTGGAGAGGACCTCGAGGAACCCTCTTCCTTGGCCCTTGTTGCGGAAGGGTTGGACACCCCTCCTCTTAACATTCCACCCTTGCAAGCTCATCCTCCTTCCCCTTATGAGGATCTATATTGAGAAGCAGATGACCTCTTGGATGATCAGTGTTAGGAGGAGGTCCCCTTTTCTTGATCATTTTTGTGTGTGGGTTTTGTGATGTGTTCCCTCGTACTCATGCTATGTGTGACTAGACCCTCGTCACCCTTGTTGGTGCTTGGATAAAGGCGTAGTTTTCATGTTGTAAGCCTTCTTCTATTTGTACCAGCATTCTTCTATATTTGTGATTGAATTTCGATAAATTGGGGATGATGCCAAGTGTTGGGGGCATTTGGGCTTCCCTTTCATGTTGACCCAAATTTTTTATTTTTTATTTTGTTTTCTATACATTCTTCCTAATCTGGTTGGGGATTGATGATCTTTCACCTTACATTGTGGTTACTTATTACTATATGAGCTCGAACAAATCTGACCCCGCTAAACCAAATCCCCCTATGTCCTTTGTGTGTATTTTTCTTTTCTCTTTTTGCTTTTTCTTTATCTTTCTTTCTTCTTGTCTTAAGTTGTCCCTCCTATGTGTGAAACGCTCCTCTTTAACACTGATTTTTTAGAAAACGTATTCGTAGCCAACGAATCTTTTCTTGAAAGTCTTCACGACATATCTTCCTTAGATTGGTATTCTAAACTTGAAACCCTCACAAAACATGTTTCCTTCATCATGGGTTCGTAAAGAAAGGACTTGAAAACTTTCCTCCAAAGTGGGAACTACTTTGACTTCCCCTCATGTGAAGATCATGGGATAAAAATACATTTATCATCTCCTAGGACTCCGTAGAAGACTAGTGTTGGGGAGAGGAAGAATAGGACAATTTAGGAGGCAACAAGAACCATGTTGAAGGAAGAAAATCTACCAGGTGTCTACTAGAGAGAAGCTATTCATACCATAGTTTACATTCTCAACAGAGGACAAGCAAGAGTGAATAGTTAAAAGACCTCCTATGAGCTATGGTGTGAAAAAAATCCTATTGTGAAATATTTTAAAGTGTTTGGAAGTAAATGTTATATTAGGAAGGATGAAAAAAACTTAGGAAAGTTTGATGCAAGATTAGATGAAGGAATCTTCCTTGGATACTCTACAATGAGCAAGGCATATAGGTGCTACAACAAGAGGCTAAAGAAGTAGGATTCAGTGTCATTATCTACTATAGAGGCAGAATATATTGTTGCAACATCTTGTTGTACATAGGTGTTGTGGATGAAGTAGACATTGAAGGATATCAAATAGCATACACTTTCACAAAGGCTCTTCCAAAAGATATATTTGAGTATCTTAGACATAAGTTAGGGTTTATTGCCCCTCTTTTCAACTAGATGCATAATATTGTGCATCTATCCAGGGGAGCAATTGAAGATGTATTATTTTTCTTAGACTAATGAAGGCTACCTCTCATGGGGAGTAGGTAGTGGTGTCTTTTGGTTGGTGCAATCAAGAGGAGTATATATTGTATCTGAAGTGAGGTGTTCAGGTGTTTTCCTTTTTCATTGATGTCAAAGGGGGAGAAAGAAGTCTAAAAAACATAGGAAAATAGGGAGAGAGATAATTCTAAAAAAATCAAGGAAAGAAATTATCAAGGGGGGGAACTGCTTGAGTAGTGGAGATACAGTGTTACTTTTATTGTTGATGGTTTTTAGTAGATGTTTCCATCAATGATATAAAGGGGGAGATTGTTGCACTTTGTTATCATCAACATTGTCATTGATGTCAACCTCTGGTATGGATATGTTGAGAAGGTTTTTATGGTGTTGAGCAGGTTTTGTAGATGAAACAGGGCTACTTGGCTTCCAAGTTCTTTTGAGAAAATTTACATAAAGAGTGTACAAGGTGTCTAGGAAGTGTTTGGTATTTTTCTCTGTATTTCTTCATTCTTGAAGATATGCTTGTGTAGTTTGAACGTGATGATCAAAATTCTTTGAAGGTGTTATATCCATATTTTTAGGTTTTGGATCATATACGGTAGTAGAAGATATATTTGACAATGTGTTGGACTGTCTCTGGCTTGTGAAGAGGGATATTTGGGAGAAATGGAATTGCTCCACATATCTCCACACTGAAGTTTCTTTTCTTGTAGATTTGGAAATGTGCTAATATTTCCTATACCTACCTTCCCTTGATGTGTTTAGTGTTTAATTTTTCTACAAGCTTGGTTCATGAGTTATAGCTTTATGGCAGTTTGACTAGTTACACAGGATGATAGTATTCTTAGTTTCATGTGATTGTGCCAGTGTTTTTGGATATTTTGTTGGTGTTGGAATATTTTAGGGAGTTGTGTAATGTTGCTACATGGTCCACAAGATGTTTTCATCCCTGGTGAAGTGTGAATTTATTTTCTTTATAACTTGTTAATGTCGATTTGGCCAACCTAGTGTGTTAGTGTTGTTTGTGGATGAACCTCATAGTTTGTGGAAGCATAGTGTAGTGTTTCGGTATTCATTTGGGTCCTAGTTAACCCTTGATGTGGTCCACCTTCACTTCTTTCCACCACGGAGGTGTTTGGTTCCAACCTATTTGGTGGTTGCATGTTTGAGGTGCACACATTTCATTGGAGCCAACTTAGAGAAGGTTATTCAAGGTTGCAAAAGATTTATATTCAAGTTCAAAGGTTTGGAGAAGTGTGTGGTGTGGAATGATGTGTTTGTGATCATGTGTTGAGATCTGAGTGTAAGAAAGAATTCCTAAGACTATTGGAAGCAATGAGCAGAAGGTGTCTATAGTTTAGTGTGCCATAAGTCATAGGAGGTAGTGAGCTAAAGGTTGCAAATGGTGAAGAGACACTGTGGTGGTTTATCTAGTGAGGTAGTGAACCTCCTTGTAGCTATTTCTTTGTAATTTGAAAGTGATCTTCTTGGGTATTGAGCCTTTGGTAATGAGTCTTTCTTTTTTGGGAAGTGAGCCTCTTGTAATCTGTTTTGGTTTTCATATAGTGAGTTAATCCTCACCATGGTTTCCCCCTATTGGGTTTTCCACATAAAAAAATTGGTGTTCTATTTTGAATGATTATAGATGTGTTATTGTTTCATTTATCTACATTCATGCTAATACTTAATAAGGTTTTGGAGGTTTTAATGCACAAGTGATTCACCCCCCCTCTTAGTTGTGTTATGTATCTAACAAATACGATGCTCCAAGAGGGTTTGTAGAAGACTAATGTCCCATATTCTATTAGATCGAATGATGTAGCCACCTTATTTGATTGTATACAAGTGACAAAGTTGGATATTGCATTCCCTCAACATGAATTTCCCTTACTTGAGATCCAAAATTAACATGAGGCCCTAATTATAAAGGTTATCATTAATGAAACTAGATTTAGGTGTATTCTCATAGACAATAGAGTGGGTCTTAATGTTTGTAGCATTGGCCTCCTAGATAAAATTGGTGTGGACAAGAATCTTGTAGAACCCAATGATGTTAATATTCGTGGATTTGAAAATTAAGCAATCATTAGGAATGATCACACTACCCATTAAGGTTGGACCCATGGTTTTGCCTACCCATTTCCATATCATGCTAGGACATATTTCATACAATCTTCTCCTAGGTAGACTGTGGATTCATGCCATGAAGGGAGTCTTATCTACTCTTCATCATGAGATTAAGTATGAATCTAATAGAAAGTATACATGGCTAAAGTCGATGAACAAAGTTATAATTCACAAGTTCAACATGATCATAAAACTTCCAACTCCCTTAATACTTTGATTCCAACTTCAAAGGTAGAACCTATCCAAATTGATGGTAATCTTGATTATCTTTCACCTACCACAAAACTCTTACACGATGATTGGGGTTGTTATATTTTACACCTTGTTTCAAAGGAGAGTCTCAAATATCACCATCAAATTCCAAAGAGTCCAATACAAATGATTCATCTTCAAACACATGTTTTCGGGCTGATTGGGGTGCATTAGATTTTACACCCTCCTTTATGGGAGAGCACAAAATCTCATAGTCTAAATCAAATCATTTTTGTGTCTCATTTGGTCCACCTGGTTCTACATCAACATCACCCCATGGTGGTGATGGGGGCTCTTCAACTCTCATCCCTCATGAGAGGAAGATGCTTAACTTTAAAAAACTTAAAAAAGGACTTGTGTGCTCAAGAAGAATCCAATATATCTCAGAAGCATGTAGATAAAATCTCTTCATCTAATTTGGAAGTGTGTTATGGTCTTGGATACAAAATTCTTTCTAAACATGTATGTAATGAAAACATTAAAAAAATGATAGAGATCAAGAGAAGTCTATATCATACTTTTCCAAGCAAGGTATAGGTTTCCAACCTTCATCTCCATCTGCATCTAATGCTTTATCATCTATTATATGTATGACATATTGTGATAAAAAAAGACATATTGTGATAAAAAAAGAAATTTTTCATTCAGAAGAAAAAGAAAGGTCCCCTACTATTGATCAAGATAATATCTTGTCAATCCTTCTCATAGCTCGCTTGATTACTCTTCTTCCATGAACACAAAAGAACTTATACAACAAAAGCTCATTTTATGCATATCATTGAGTGGATGGTCATTCTACCATTCTACCAATGAATGTTAGGCCTTGAGTAATAAAATACAACTTAAGGATTGTGGTGCCCTTCTATGTGTTGATGCAACTAATTCCTCTAAATAGTAATGATCTCCATGCTATCATGTTTCTCATCACTATTTGGCATTTGTAGCTTTATGTGTTTTTCTCATTTCCATTCATGGTGGTACAATCTTAAGTGCAACCATATTTTCCATGACAACAACATGATAATCCTCGGTGTGGTTGTCCTTGTCTTTTTGGTTGGGGGAAAGGATAACTGGTTTTGGGAGATGTTCATTCTTTTCAAGGATAACCTCTTTCTCCTTAAAATTCCAGCATAGAAAGTATATTGACTTTTTAAGGGGGGTATATATTACCCCTATCCACTTTTTCTTGTGATATTTGACCTATTGACATACTCCCTTTGGTGGTGGTGTCATTTGTAACACCCCCTAAGGCATGGTTATCAATTTGTCCCCTGAGACATTAGACTTTGTGCACCCCCTGAGATAAGTTTTGTTTGATCCTCGTGACATTAAACTTTGTGTACCTCCTGAGGTGATTTTTTATGTGCTCCTTGAAGTGATTTTTTATAAGATAGTTCATGGATTCAACAAAATGGAGCTTGTTGGGTCATGAACTTGAGCACCCCTTTTTAACATGGCCACCTAGCATAACACAACTTTCTTTCCAGTGGAGCCATGTGTTTCATAATTGATTTTACATCCTTGTGAGAGCATCATTTTATTATACCTAGCACATTCGATGGACATTTGGTATTTGAGACAATTTAAGATTGAGGTCTCTTTTCCTTACCGACTCAAATCTTTTAGTACTAATCTTGTTTTTTGTTGCATATCTTTTGTGTGTATTGTTTTTGCTTACAACATTTTTTTTTTTCATTTTTTCAGCATCTTTATGTTCCATCATGTCATGTGTTTTCATCATGTATTCTTTTTGTTTTTGATATGTATGTTTGTTTAGGTTATCTTGCTGCATATCATACATATGCATGTTCCTTTGTGCTTATGTTGGTTTGTCATGGGATCTTGGATCCTAGGGGCTTGTGCACTCCCCCTAGATCCTTAGTCATCCGATCTCTTCAATATTTGGACAATTGGACCCCTCTTGACATATTGTTATACTTTAGTGTGAGTCTGAGCATAAGTTCATCCTCTCACTAAAGTGAGGGCTAAATGTAACATCGTAAATTATCACCCTTGAAAATTTCACACTATTTTTTGTCCCCCCTAGATTATTAGACCTAACTAAGATCCTAATTCCCTAAACTATGCATTATGGTGCCTATTTTTAGCATTTTTCAACATATTACAAGCATTGAACAAATGCACCCAATTATTATTTTTCCCTCAACACTTAATGTCCTAGAAAATGGGTATAGAACCCATTCTCCCTAGTAGGGAATATGGGTCCTATTGTGTCAAGACCCTTTTTTTAATATGTTAGTGTCAACATTTTAACATTTGAAACCCAACTTGCAAAGGTCGGCTATCGAGATCTAAATTTTGGAAAATTGAATAAATACCTATAAATGCCTAGTAATTTCACCATTTGAAACTAGAGGGAGAATTTATGAGCAATTATTATTGTCAAGAGCACTATTGAGCAAGTCAAGAGCAAAAATTTAGAACTTTATTGCAGCAATTCAAGATCCTAACATCATGAAAAATATTATGCGAGTTCATGTGTGTTTGTGTTATCATTTTTTTGTGAAGGTAACACTTTTGTAGCTCTTCAAAGCATTCAAGAATTCAAGCATTCAAGAAAGCAAGATACAAGACCTTGAAGTGATGTGGATGACTTTAGTACTTAAACAAATCCATTGAAGTGTGGTGAGTTGCAACACTTTGTGATTTCATGATTCCTTACTATTCATTATCATTTTATCATTGGTGTTGCCATTGTGGAAGTGGAAACACTTACACGAGGTTTGACTGAGGTAAGCCCCTAAATGGCCCAAAATTTTCCTTCTTTGAATGTGCAGATCTTAGGTTTGAAGAGGATTGGAGAGAGCTTGAAGATAATTTTTTTATTGTTGCAATTGAAGCCCTACATCTTGTAAACTCATGGAAACTCACGTACAAAATTATCTGACAGTGATCCGACAACTTTTCAAGTAGAAATGGAGACCTTAGATATGACATCAAGGGGCTACAAAAGTTAAGAAAGACACCCCTACAAGGACCCATATGCTCTAGAGTGCCTATGTCCTCCTACAATGGTTGAAACCAATTTTTCTAGGCAGGTACATAGCCCTCTTCACTTCCTAGATTTGCATGCAAACTATTGTTTCAATCTATACATTAATAGGATCTTGCATTTGTCATATTAGGATGCATAGTTGAATTAGGTTAATCATAGAAAATCAATTCTAATCCATTTACAAGGATCATTTAAAGGATCATATCTAGGTCTAATTTACTCACCTTCATGGTTGAAAGTCAATCTAAGTACCTTGTTGATTTGCACCCTAATGTACCTTTGAAAATGGATCAATAGCAATCCTAGGCTTTATGAAATAAAATTAGGGATCTCTTTTTCTTATGTTACAATAACAAATGAAGTATCATACTTCACAGTGGTCCCTAGATCCTCCTCACCATTTGAATAGGCGGGCATGGAACTAGAACAAGGTGATCAAAATCTACTATCGTTGTATGAACAACCGGAACAACCCCCCACTATGCTATCTCTCTAACTGTGTGAGAAAATGCGACAACATAATCATCTCCGGCTACTATCTTCCTCTCCCTAAACTATCACATCGCCTTGTCTAGGAGATACCTCTCTGGGATTTGAGGGTTGCTGCCAATAAGCCACCTAGTCTATTGACAATAAGGGAGATGCTTTACATCATCATCCTTATCCAATGTATCTACCCATGGTCTCCATGTGAGCTTTTTCATATCATCAATGACTCTCCTCCAATAGGGAATCTCTCCCATGTGGTGGTGAGTCAGCATACCCTCATATCTAAAAATATATGGATCCATAGGCTCCTAGCATAGATCACAAGTAGGTAGGATCACTGTGATGTGCTCCCATGCCCAAATGTGAAGAAGAGTCGTGCCTGCTGAAAAGCTAGTAGCTCCTATGTACACAACATGGTGCATGTCATGGTATATGTGTGCAAGGATGCATGGACCCCAAGAAAATCAAACTCCATCCTCTAGGATCCTCTCTAGGACCCTACCACATCTAGGGCTAAACCTTTGAGATTGTCTATCTAGCATCAATGGTATGTAGATCAATCTAGCAACCACAATGGTAATGTCACTAACAACACCAAGATACTCTCTCAGGTCCACCTAGCCCTCAAGCTAAATTTTCTCATCCATCAAAATGCACTTGAGAGCCTCAAATTCGACGTATGGCTCATGGACAACCCACTCACTAGGGATAGGAACATTTAGAATCTACCACACATCCTCAAGGGTGATGGTGGCCTCCTTAGTTGAAAAATGGAAAGATGTCTTGAAATGCCACCTATCAAGAACTACAATGATCAAAGCAAGATGTGTCAAAATCTCATGCATATACACAATATGGAATAGGTCGATAACATGGAGTAACTTGACCTCAACACAAGAGAAGCTATTGATCCTCTCTAAAATATGTGGTCTCCACTCCCAGGAAAGTATGGGGTGTAGGGTATCCTCAAGCATAATGCTCACTACATTAATTTTCTAAAAATTTGCAAAAATTTAAGTCAAAAATTCCTAAAAAATAAAAGCGAGCCTTTTTGCAAGGGCATTACGCTTTTGAAAAGGTGCCTCGTTTTCAATATTTTTTAAATGTGTCCCCTTTTTATCAAGGCGTCAATCCTAAATTTGCAAAAGAATCACCTTATTACAAAGGTGTTGCCCTATTTCTAATCCCCCAAGAAAATGTAGAGCCCCAATGCCTTTGAAAAAGGTGTCATGTCAGGTTGCAAAAGCGGGCCATTTGGTTATAGAAGCATCAAACCAAATTTTTACGCCTTTGTTTTCCTAACTTCTAGCCTACATTTAGCTATTTTCAAATGCACAAAATAAAAAATTAAAGCAATACGTATCAGGGGACCTGAGATGGCTAACTATTGGAACTCAAAAACCTGGTATGTGTGGTGTATGGCTCGAACAATGTGTGCCATAGCATCAATGTCTCTAGAGGATCTAAACTCAAAAATCTCAATAGGCTCTCTAAACTAATGGAGCTAAGTGTATTGCAAATAAAGGTTGAAATTCACCCAAATGAACATATATGTCTAAAAAAACCTAGGGTTTCACCATGCAACTCATTTTCTAGCCTTGTTCATCAATGTTGATCAGTATTGAGGCTTCTTAGGACTTATTTTTTGTCCTCTTCTCAACATAACTATTCTAGTAACCTTGTCGCAATCTCGACCTGAAAATTAGTTTTTTCCAACCAATCTCTTTGTTGAAAGGTGCAAGACAAATGAGAGGGAGGTGAATCAAATCTCAAACACTTCTCAACTTCACATCCACTTTATTTTGTTATTAAGTATGAACATGAAATGCAAATAAAAGAAAGCAATATCAACACAACAAACACCAGATTTACATGGAAAACCCAATAAGGGAAAAACCACGGTGAGGATTAGTTCACAATATAAAGTAATTCCAAAACAAAATACAAAGAGGATCACTTCCAAGGGCTCACTACCCAAAATAGAAGGCTCACTACCTACAGAAAGGACTTGTTGTCTAAAAGGGAGGCTCACTGCCTACAGATACAAAAGATAATAGAAAAATCCACCACAAGTTACACACATCCACAGCCTTGATCAAAAGATTGCAAACACCATCAACTCACTACTTTCAGGAGTCTAACACATTAAAGTATTGCTACCTCAACTCACTTTCACACACTCTTCACTTCTCAAACTTGTGGCATACTTGATACTTTAAATCCATAACGTCTTGACTTGTATATATACCATCTTCAACCTTAGAAACTTTCTCCAAGGTCGGCTACACACACTTCAATTTACAAATTCAAATTAGGTCGACAAATCAACATTCCCACTGTGGAAGAGAATGAGAGCAGACCAAACCAACACTTAACCAAGACCCAAAACAATGTCTCAAATGAATCACATGCTTCCTCAATTGATACTTATCCTTAGCATGAAGTGTAGACACCAAGTCGACCAAACCTAATGAAAACACAAATGAACTTTGAAGTACATGCTTCCGAAATGAGAAGATAACATGAAGACCACATAACACACTTCACCATGCACGATAACACATCTCAGATACCTTCAGATTCATCTGCAGCAAATGCAACAACCTTCATACACAAAACACTTTCCACTAGTCCATCCGGAATGTAAAAACACACACAGCAACTCTGAAACACAAATTTCAGAGTGCCAAACCACAAATTCCTTTGACAGAACATAGATAACATCATTACAAGCTATCTTCTAGATCTGCAAGACCTAAAACAAACCAGCAAAGGACTATGGAGCAGAAACATTTCTCCCAATCTATAGACAAACAGCTCTGCCAAACTAGTTCACACACTGGTGAACACAACTTTCACACTCCATCAAACTAGAAGCTCTAATCCAGGATATATCACCCAATAATTTCCATAAACAACGCTTCATATCTGCACAAGCATAGGATCAACACAGAAGAAATGTGAAGCACATACCAGAGCACATTCTGAACACATACTCAACTCTCACTTCACTATTTCTCAAAAGCACTTGGTAATTCATCAAATCAACACACCTGCAACACCATAAAGATATCTCCATGTACTCACGACATCTCAATAGTATCTCAACTATACATGCACAACCTGCAATCACTGGATTCCTTTCTCTGTAACCACCTGCATTATGTTGACATCAATGAAAACATTAATGACAACACCACCATACTCACTCATACTTGCAACAATCTCCCCATTTGTCATCTATGGAAACACATGATGTGAAAAACCATCAAAGACAACATCCATTCCATTCCTACACTCTCCTTTATTTTTTTTAGATTAGACAACCTACACAAGATTTCCTGCACTCTCAATATTCCTTGCAATGACTTTATTTCCCCTTTTTCTTTCACTGTTTTACACATGACTCTCTCTCCCCCTTTGACATTAAAGGAAAAGGCCAAAATATTTGATCACTCCCCCTTATGAGTGCACCCACACATCTTATACTACAACAATGATACTTCCAATTCTCTATTCAGGAATGCACACTTAACATCCATTTGTTATACCTTGAAATCTTTGTGTGCAGAGAATGCCAAAAACATCGTAATGACCTCCATTCTTGCCACCGGGGAAAATGTTTCCTCAAAGTCAATTCCTTCAACCTGTAAATAACCTTTGCATACAATTCTTGCTTTGTTTCTTACAACATCACCATTCTCATTCAACTTATTCTTGAACACCCACTTTGAACCAATTACATTCTTGTTTATAGGTATAGGAACCAATTCCCATGTTTGATTCTTCTCTATCTATTGCAACTCTTCTTTCATAGCTCTAACCCAACTCTAATCTTTGCATGCTTAACATAGATATTTAGGTTCTATCTTTGAAATTAAACATATATTTACCTCAACTACTACCACTTTGCTTCTTCTCTTCATACCTTCACTTTTGTCTCCAATTATCTATTCTTTTGGATGATTCTTCTATACATACCTAGGAGTCTTAGGGGAAAGTTCTTGATCTTCTTCTTCTTCAATATATTCTTCTTCTTCTTCCTTATTCTCTTCTGGTACTTTTCTACATATAGGATCTATAGACATCCAAATTTGGACACTTAATTTATTCAAATTTATCACTTTTCATCTAAACATCCTCTTATCTGAGTTAATTAAGTAATATTGCTATTATTTAATTAATACCCTTAATTCTGCCAAATCCCTAAGGTATTTAATTAATAATTAAATACTTTATTCTCTTTAATCCTCCTTTCATCAAATAAATTAAATAAATAATACATTTATTTAATTCCTCACATGTCATTTTCATCTAATCCTAATCCATCTCCTAATCTCTTCATTAGGGATGTGCACATGCCTAATCCTTGATTAGGATGTGTCACATCCTCCAACTTTTGCAAGTTGGCTTTTAATCCTCATTTGTCTTCTAATTACTGATTAATTAAGCCTAATCAGTACCTTGGTCAACTCTCCCCATCCCCCAAGGAATTTTTAATTCCTTTTTATTCCAAGAATCCCCTTTTCCCATGCATCTTCTAGAATCTTTGACTTGTCACATCAAGTCACATGTGACAAACTCCCACCTTTTGGGAACATTGTCTTATCCACTAGATTCTTCCAATCATTGTGAATTTAAAATTCACTTTTATCCACCCAAGGTTCTTCCCATCTCCCAATGTACTTGCAAGGTACTTGTCCTTCCTCCACATCATGTACTTCTTCTCCACCTCACTTACACCTCATCCCCCCTTAGCCACTTCACCATCCACATGTCAAGATGTGAGGGCTTGTGAGTTCTCAACCCACCATAGCCCTTCATCTTGACCTTGTTGGATGAATCTCAACCGTTGAATTCTCTAGAGAATTCAAATTCTTCTATAAATAACCCCTCCTCAAGGGCATTTTCAAGACTTTCACTTTGAGCAACCTTATGCTGCCAATTTGCATTCTCAAGCATTTACTATCATTTAGTCATCCACTTTAATCATTTTGCATAAGTTGATCTTGCATTTAGTCACTCAAGAAGCCATCTAAGGAGCGCACAAAGTCATCCAAATCAAGGGCCAACCAAGGAGTCTTCAACAGCAAGGAAGGTATAATCATTTGCATCTCATTTCATCTATTTTCCTTCTTGTTTTATCACTCTTTAGGCTAATCATTGAAGTGTTCTTAGTATTTTTCCACTTGCATTTTTAGTTATTTTGCACATTAGAATAGGGTAAAATTCCAAGGTACACAGGATCATCTGGTTCAACTTCACTTATCTCAACTAGTTTGTGCATATCTTCATCAACCTTCACATTTGCACTCTCAACATTCTTCCTCAATATTTTATTGAACCATCTATATGCTTTGCTACTAGTTGAATATCTAAGGAAAATCTATTCATCACATCTATCATCAAACTTTCCAAGGTTCGCATCATCTCTTTTAATGTAAAATTTTCTTCTAAACACTTTAAAGTACTTCACAGTAGGAATCTTGCCAATCCACTACTCATAAGAAGTCTTTGTGTTGATAACTCTTATCTGAACTTTTTTAAGAATATAAATAGCAATGTGGATTGCCTCTCTCCAGTATTCATTAGGTACATTCACTTCTTTCATCATGGTTCTTACAGCCTCTTGAACAGTTTGGTTCTTTCTCTCAACAACTCCATTCTATTGACAGGTTCTAGGAGTAGAAAAATGTCTCTTTATTCCATGCTCTTCATAAAATGTATTAAACTCACTAGAAGTGAATTCTCCACCTCTGTCAGACCTTAAGCATTTGATTCTCAGGTTCACTTCATTCTCTACCCTTGCCTTGAACACTTTAAATCTATCTAGAGCTTGAGCTTTCTCCCTAAGAAATGTAACCCATGTCATTCTTGAATAGTCATCAATAAGGAGCATGAAATACATGTCACCATTAAGACTTCATGTTCTTGTAGGACCATAGAGGTCAGTATGAACCAATTCCAACATTCTGATAGTTGATTGATCTTTTCCTTTAAAACTACATCTTGTTTTCTTTCCCAACTGACAACTCCTACAAATAGTATTGGTAGGCTTTGTGATTTTAGAAAGATCCCAAACATCTCTTGAACTAATCCTAATTAGATTATCAAAGTTTACATGTCCCATCCTTCGGTGCCATAGCCAACTTTCGTTAACTTGAGATACATGGCACTGACCATCAACACCCTTAAGCTGATAAATGTTTCCATATTTTCTCCTTCCTATGGCAACCACAATTTCATACCCTTCTCTAATCTCACAGGTTTTATCCTGAAACACGGGCTTGAATCCTTTGCTACACATTTTTCCAACACTCAAAATATTATGCCTTAAGCCCTTAACATAATAGACATGATCAGTGTTTTGTTTTCCATCAAAACTAATAGTTCCTTTTCCAACAATCTTTGCTCTAGAATCATCTCCAAACATGACTAATCCACCATCATAATTTTCAAGTTTAGTGAACTTACTTTTTTCTTCAGTCATATTATTCGAGCATCCACTATCAATCACCCAATAGTCGTCATCCTATCTAGCATGAAATGCAGTAACCAGAGTACCTTCCATCTCATCCTTCTTGTTCTCTGGACCACTTTCCCTTCCACATCTTCCAGAGTTAGCAAACACAGATTTATTCTCTAAGGCTAGAAACAAGCATTCATCATCATTATCCTCAAAATTAGATTCATCATTAGAAATTCCAGCATCTTCTCTAACATAATACAACTTCTTGAACTTCTTATCCTTTTTATCTTTATTATCTTTGTTCTTCTTGTGTACAGCTCTATTTGGACATCTTGAAGCATAGTGACCAATATTTCCACAACTAAAACATTTAAAAGGTAACATACATTTATACTTATGGGTACCTTTCTTCAACTTGTAAAATTTTCTTCCAACTCATTTGAACCATCGCTATCTGGATCATCTTCTATCTTTGTAGCTTTAAAGGTTGATTCTCTCTTCTCCTTTTCCTTTCCAAAATTCCTCATCTCAAATGTAGTCAAGGTGCAAAATAGTTATTCTTTAGTAAACTTCTTAGGATCATACACTTCTTCAATAGCTGAGACTTAGTTATCACTGTAACTCTCTGGTAGAGTCATCAAAATCTTCTCCATCACATCTTCATCAATCAAGGTACCACCTTGAATTTTCACTTCATTCACTGCAATATCAACCCTCTGAAAATAGCTTGCAATATCTTCAACTTCTTTCATTTTCAAATTCTCATATCTATGCTTAGTTGTTAGCTTCTTTGACAATTTCACTCTATCATTTCCTTCATAGATATCTTCCAACTTTTTCCAAACTTCATAAGCAGTTCCCAAAGAAATAACTTTTGTTCGCTCAGTCTTAGATAAAGCACTATAGATAGCATACCTTGCTTTTTCATTTTCCTCATAGGAAGAAATCTCATCAGCAGAAGAAGGACCACTTGTTGGTGCAACATACTTTATCTCAACAGCTTTTCAAGTCTTGTAACCAAGAGAGATTATGTAACCTCTCATATGCACTTTCCAGTCACTATAGTTAAATCCATCAAACATAAGTATTTCCAATTTGTGCGCCATCGGACCTACCTCAAGTGGTTAAGCTCTTCTTCAAGGAACCAAAGCTCTGATACCAATTTTTGAAAGGTGCAAGACAACTGAGAGGGGGGGTGAATCAGTTGTCACCAAACACAATCACAAATATCAAACACTTAACTTCACATCCACATTATTATGTTATTAAGTATGAACATGAAATGCAAATAACATAAAGCAATATCAACACAAGAAACACCAAATTTATGTGGAAAACCCAATAAGGGAAAAACCACGGTGAGGATTAGCTCACAATATAAAGTAATTCCAAAACTAAATACAAAGAGGCTCATTGCCAAGGGATCACTACCCAAAATACAAGGCTCACTACCTACAGAAAGGACTCATTGTCCAACAGGGAGGCTCACTTCCTATAGATACAAAAAATTATAGAAAAATCCATCACAACAGGTTACACACATCTGTAGCCTTGATCAGAAGATTGTAGGCACCATTATCTCACTGCTTTTAGGATTCTAACACATTAAAGTACTACTTGCCTCAACTCACTCTTCGCTTCTCAAACTTGTGGCATACTTGATACTTTAAATCCATAACATCTTGACTTGCATATATACCATCTTCAACCTTAGAAACTTTCTCCAAGGTCGGCTACACACACTTCAATTTACAAATTCAAATTAGGTTGGAAACTCAACATTCCCATGGTGGAAGAGAATGAGAGCAGACCAAACCAACACTTAACCAAGACCCAAAACAATGTCTTGGATCAATCACACACTTCCTCAATTGATACTTATCCTTCGTATGAAGTGTAGACACTAGGTCGTCCAAACCTAATGAAAACATAAATGAACTTTGAAGTACACACTTTATCAATGAGAAGATAACATGTGGACCACATAACATGCTTCACCATGCATGATAACACGTATCAGATACCTTCAGATTCATCCACAACAAGTGTAACAACCTTCATACATAAAACACTTTCCACTAGTCCATCTGGATTGTACAAACACACACAGCAACTCTGAAACACAACTTTCAGAGCACCAAACCATGAATACCTTTGCTAGAAAATAAATAGCATCATTACAAGCCATCTTCTAGATCCACAAGACCTGAAACAAACCAGCAGAGGACTGCAGAGTAGAGACATTTCTCCTAGTCCACAGACAAACAGCTCTGCCAAACTAGTTCACACACTGGCGAACACAATTTTCACACTCCATCAAACCAGAAGCTCTAATCCAGGATATAACACCCAATAATGTCCATAAACAACACTTCAAATCCACACAAGCATAGGATCAACACAGAAGAAATGTGGAGCACATACCAAAGCACATTTTGAACACATACTCAACTCTCACTTCACTATTTATCAAAAGCACTTGGAAATTCATCAAATCAGCACACTTGCAACACCATAAAGATAGCTCCATGTACTCACAACATCTCAATAATATCTCAACTATACATGCACAACCTGCAATCACTTGATTCCTTTCTCTGCAACCACATGCACTATGTTGACATTAATGACAACACCATCATACTCACTCATAGTTGCTACACTCTCGAGGGGGAAGCACACCATCATTCCTTTGTCTACTAGGGCACATTGGGGCATCAAGTAAAATCAAGGGAATTTTAAAAAAAAAATGAGTAGCATCAATTCTTTGAAACAATGTAGCGGGTACATTGCTTCAAAGAGGGGCAAAATGTAGACACCTAAAAATGTCTTGGCTATATCACACATCTTGATTTCACATATTAACATCATTTCCCTCATTTTCACCTAATTCCTCTATTTAATTAAATAATGGTCCAATTATTTAGTTAAATTCACTTTATTCCCCTATTAATTGAATGATTAAGGTTATTTGATTAATTCATCATTTTCACACTAATAATCCCTCTTGATTAAATATTTCCTATTTATTTAATAAAAAATCTTAATTCCCCTCATCCTCACAATTAAATGATTTTCATAATTGTTTAATTGGATAATTTTCCTACAATACTCTAACTCGCACAAAGAATATTTCCTTAATTCGAATTCTCCCCTCCAATTCAAAATATCTCCAACTTATTTCCATGAAATAATGGTTTTTTAGGCTCTCATGAATCGTCAACCATTGATCCTTCTTGATCCACACTCGCCTCCTTCATTTCCTCTCATCCATTGATCCTTAGATTGAATCTTGACCATTGATCAGAATTTCCAAAATCTATAAACAAAGCCTCTCATCTTCAAAAATCATTCACAATCTTCATAGCATCATTAATCTCCAGAATTCTTGAGTATTTTAGAGTCTATTTTGTGAATCACATCCTCTCATATCAAGCTTTTACAACATGGATTATGCATTCAATTGAGCAATCCACATTACAATTACACACCAATTTGTAATTGGATTAAGGGTTTGCACTTTCTAATTATTTAATTACTTTGAATTATGTTCAATATCTTAGATTAAAGCTTTTGAATGTTTTGCAAATAAATTTCATTGAGTATGGGTTTGTATGCTCTCAATTGTTTGAATTCTTAGTGTTTTAGGCTCTAATTGATTCGTTCATGCTTACTTACTTCCCCTACAATAGAGCAATAATTCTTATTTAGATTTAGAAGATATTTTTATGGCTAAAAAGAAGAATAAACCTCTGAAAAGCCCTGTTTCAAAAGGGTTTGTGTGTTCAGAGGAGGTAGGATAAGAGCAGTTTTTGGAAAAAGAAGAAGAAATTTTGTTAGAACAAAGAAATGCAAGCAAGGAACAACAAGAGGCCTTGCAAAGGATAAAACATTTAGAAGAGAAATTGAAAGCATACCAATAGAGGGACAATGAAAGGGATGCAAAGATTAAGGAATTGGAAGAAAAACTCCAAAAATTTGAGCAGGGATCAAGGTTAGAAGTGTTGTCATAGCTTTCCATATTTGAAAGGAGTGAAAAGGATCAACTCAATTGGATATGTAAGAACATCCACCATTTCCACTATTGTGAGACTTGGCATTGAGTTGTGGAATAAAACAAAGGATTTTTCCCATAAATAAAAGGGTTGGGAAAAAGAGAAAATAGAATTACTAGATCCACACATGCCAAAAAAATTGAGAAGCAAGAGACAAAGATAAAGAAATTGAAGGTAAAAATTGATGAATTGGAAAATAAGATATTAAGTTGATGAGGTGCAGACCTCCTGCCAAGGTATACACTTTGTTCTTGCAGGAATTTTTTTTTTGTTTTTAATTTATCAAATAATCAATTATCTCCTCATTGCTATGAATTCATGATCATTTTTTTTAGATGTTTTTCAATGCTTTACACCAGAGATGCACAATTAGTTGAATGAGTTTTATTTGCACAACTTGATTCTTCCATGTGACACTGCATAAAACCCACTCATATTTGTGGGAGATGTTTAGATTAAGGATCTAGCTTCTTATATTAGGAATGCAAATCAAAGGGGTCAACTAATGCAAGAGTATCAAGAGAGAGAGAGAGAAGTCACTTCCCCTACAATTGAGAGAAGAGGTAGAAAACCCATATGTAGTGGTAGACCAATGGTTAGACCTCATAGAAAAGAAGGGAGTTGCAACAAAAATAATGAAATGCACAGAAAGGGACTACAAAAGACTCAAGAGACTAGCAGCAAGCACAATCAGATGGATAGAACTCACCCTAAATCTTAAGGAGCCTCATTCTATTTATAATTATGTGGTATCAATTAGAAGATCACACAAATACATTGCAACTTCCTTTAGAAACAAAATTTCTTGGCTTCCTCTATATTTTCATCCTCCTCTCCTCTTGTTCCCCATACCATATTGGAAAGGGAGGAAGAGAGAGGAAGATGTTGCACAACATAGAACAAAAGATTGGCAAATATATCAAACCAACAAGCTTCTACTTAAAGTAGGGTAAAGGAGTGACCAGCATTGTGGACTATAGAGAAACTACATTGCATTATAACCTTCAAACCTAAAGCTTGCTTGAGGACAAGCAAGAGCTCTAGTTGGGGGGAATGATGGGCTTTATAATTGGTTATTTTCCCATTATTGTTTCATACTTTCTATCATTTCTTTTTGCTAATTTAAGACATTACCAAGACCTTTTATACCTTTCATATACTTTTAAGCATTTTTAAGCATTTTGAAATGGAAACATGTGATGTTAATATGTGTGTGTATGAATTCCGTAATGTCTATAAATCTTAGTAGGATTTTATGTTTAATTTATGATTGTTGATAATGAGAATTCCTTAGGAAATAAGACTAGCATTTGCAATAGAGACAACTGTCAACCCACAACAATGGGATTCTCAACCCATAGTATAAGGATTATAATTCGTTGCAAAGACATCAACTCACTAGGGCATGACACTTTCACAGGAAGATGGTGATGATCATTTATTGATCAGTTCATGGATCACCTAGTAATATTCTTACCTGCTAATAAGACAACCAAGAGAAGAAGAAGTCAATTTTCAGTAGGAATAAATTATGAGAACTGTTCTACTGAGCATGTTTCTATTGTAAATGGTTAAATTTGTTGGACATAGAATCCATGTTTTATTTCTCTACTACTATTTCAATTAATTACTATTGTTTGTTTTAAGACTCAATCATCTTCCTATTCTTGAGGAAGAGTTGACATATGTTTCTTATTTTGTTTTCAGTTCATGAATAATGGGACTCCCTCATAGACCCTATATAGTAAGATCTTTTATCGAGGAGTCCAGATCTAGTAGTACTAGTAGTAGCAAAAGTATTATGAGAATATGTGTTACTTAACAAAGACCTTCAATAGATTTCCTGTTATATTTTGTATTACAGTTTTGTGTTAGAATGTAATAAAATAGAATTGATCTGATATTATGATTTGTTGAGTAAGTGTTTGAAAAAATCTTGTGGAAGCAACAACTCAAGAAAGGGCCACTTGAGGTACTGCTAAGCCACTTTAATTTCAGTTATTAGATTAGATGATACATTGTGAATTCAATTGGTAGCTTTCAGTTATATGATTATGAATGAATGTGTTACAATTCATAAATTATATTATGTAGCTTAATGTTTTGTTTCATACTTTAGAGGATTATTCAAGTTAGGAAACTATATTTTAACAGTTAATGGTTATAGTATTAAGCATTAGGTACCCATAGCAGAAGGTAGTTACTTGTATTCTTTTACCCTATTTTGTGAATTAGTAGTTTATTTTGATTTCAAGCTTTTACTATATTTGCATATGTTTATTCACCTATACTCAATTGATGTAGAATGTTTAGAATCTTTGCATGTATATACTTTTCCAGCACTATCTAAATTTTTACAACTCCCTAGTTGATTATTTAATGCATCCCTCTTATGAATATGAATTGTTTAGTTAGGGAAGGTCCTCTAAGTTGTGTGTATACCTAGTGGCAACAAGTTAATTAGGCATTAGGGAAGCTCCACAATGAGATGCTCCTTAATCTAGAAGTCATCTTCCTAATCCAATACCTATAGACGCACAAAGAGCTTGTCATTTTTTACTTGATATAGTAACTAAACCAACATGTCCTTTGTCCTTATTATATTATTTTGAAGAAGTTCTCAGACATTTTGGAAGGTAGATAAATGTGATTCTTTTTTTAAGAAGATGTTTCAATTCATCAATATCCTTCATATACCAAGAATGTTCATCGTGTCCAAGCTTCTTTTAATATGAACAAGTAGGATTTTCCTTCTTAGATGATTTTTCATTAGAAGAGGATTTATTTTGTGCTTGATCTAAATGTGAATTATTCTTTGATTTCTTTTGTTTCTTATTAGAATGTTTTGACTCTTTCACTTGACTAACCAATAATGTTTGAGATTGGGGTAAATTTTTAAGACCCATAGAAAGAAGCTTTTGTTGCTCATGAATTAACATCTCATAAAAATTTGCAAATGAAGGTGTATTATATGTAGACCCCACAGTTAACCTATGAATATGAAAGCTATAAACAAAAGTTGCATAATCAAGACCAAGTTTTTTTAATGCATTATAGACTAGTTGAATGTCCTTTTTATTGATTCCACATGCTTTACATTACTCTTTAGATTATTAACCTTAGTGATGTAATCCTAGATTTTATCAAAGTCCTTAGGATCAAAGATCATCAATTCATTATCAATTTGATAGTTTTTTATTTCATCTGCAATGTCATACATTTTTTTCAATTTGTTCCAAGCTTCATGAGAATCCTTACATTATTCAATTTGAAACAATAGACCTTGAGAAATTAAGCTACAAATATATCCAGGAGATTTTATTTGTTCAATCATTCTTTTTATCTTATTATCATCATCTTTAGGTTTAGGTACATTATTCTCAGCATATAGAAAGTGACCTTGATTAATTAGAGAACTCCATGCATGTTGATGCCAAGTTGAATATTTGTATTTTGTTATTCAAGGAACCTTAGAATGATCCATGGAAAAGAAGAGCACTAGTAAATATATCAAAATAATGCACCAATAGACCCCCCAAATCACTCAAACAAGAATCCCCCAAAATTATGATTTGGCACTTTATATGTAGTGTGATTACAATGCCAAAATTTCTTTCCAGAGTTTACAATGCCAAGATGGACCAAATACGAAAAAATACAACAATATCTCATAATGAGATACTCAAACTAAAATTACACTTTCCCAATATGATCTAGATTGAAAATGATACCTTCCCAAAAGGACAAATCTTCTCTAGGTGTCAGTATGTCCAAGTGATCAACCAAAATGAAAATTTGCACAAATATGAACAAAATATACCTTGGGTTGAATCTAGGGAAAGTGCATGGATGGAAATGTAGAGCTCCTAAATACCTTTTCAATACTACAAAAATCATGAAAATTGGATAAACTAGAAAAAAACTATGAGCTCATAGGTCCAAAAAGGAAAATTTGACTTCAATTAGTAATAAAATTTACCTACAACAAAATCTAAAAAAAGGCTTACATGACTGTGAAGTTCTCATAATCAACTTTTTGTTGATATCTTATTTACAAAATTTTGACACCCTAGTGGAAAGTTATGGTGTTTTAAAAAAAATGCCTTATTAAGGCATAGGGGGGGCAAAATTAAGCGCATGGGCACTAAAATAGTGATCACCCATATGACCTCATGCTCAAGGTAGGATTTTTTAAAAAATTACACCAACGTTGATGGCAGCAAATGGGTCGTTTCCTGGTGGTAGTGGCTTCGCACACTACTCCCCAATGTTGAGGAGCTTATTGGGGTTTATCCCAACCACTGATCTACTCAAAATAGGGGCTCCACCCCAAACAAAATGAGGTGCCAAGAACTTTGATTGGTGAATTAAAAAATAATTATTTTTTAATATTAATAAAATCAAAAATTTAAAAATGTGACCCGCACCTTGATGACATCATGATTATGTAGAAGATGATGCCAAATGCTACAGAATATGTCAAAAATATGTTGACAATACTGCAAATGATATAGTGACTAGTGCAATAGTGTATGAATCGTATGGATCTATACTATATGAGCTATTTTCTGCCAAAAATCTAAAAACCTCAAAAATGACCCAAAAAAATTCACCCAAATATCAAGTGGTTTATATGAAAATAGGGGTTTTGGGGTCTTCATGAGGTTCTAGATGTTTTGACAACTTGTCTTAATCTTTTATCATGAGACAACTAACTCATCAAATATTATATGATCTAGGAAAATAATTAATTAATTATAGAATCAATCATAATGAAGAATGATAATTAAACAAATACTTATTTAATTAATTAAAATTGAATTTAGGGTACCTAAAATAAGGCATGCAAGATAAAGGACCCAATCATCATGTGGGTTAACTCTACACCCCTCAAGCTCCTAAATGGTGTAAGGAAGCTAAGGTAGTGGAACAACTTCCTACACTAATCTTGAGAGGAGGATAATACAAAACTTTACAGATCTTTACAACAATTACAACAACTTAAACAAAAATAAACATAAATATCAAGCATACCACAGCAAAGTGATTTAAGTGGGGAAAACCCTTACAAAAGAAAAACCCCTCTCCAAAAGCCGCCTAATATATTATTCAATAATCACAAAGATTATAATATACTTGCAAAAAAAAGCTTCTCATAAGAGTATCACCAACCAGAGATCTAGAGGCAGCACGACTGATATCAAACTCTCATAATACATCTCAATACACAACTGCAATATAACACCCTCATAAAATAGGGTTTCCTTCTAGGGCAAGTGAAGCCGACAAAATATTGACCGTCAAATCTGAGACCTAATGATGAATGATCCAGATTTACTATAATAAAGTATATATAAAATTTAGCTTTTGAGGGCATTACCCTCAAGCCCCCGCCAAGGCATGCGGTCGTCGAACCCCTCACTAAGGGGATGACCCCCCGGACTCCTCATGGGGGGGTTACGGTCCCCTCTCCCCCCCCCCCACATGCGTACTTACGTATCAATAGTACCTTATGTAATTACAAGGTTGAGACACATTTTCCCAACAAATGGCAAGTCAATTTTTTAACAAAATGAATTATTACACCTTTATTGACAAGTTAGTGCTTAAATCTATGTTTACAGTTCAAATCAATAATGACATAGCTTCATAGATTAGTTATGTTATTGCCAACTTGTATAGAAACATTCAAAAAAAAATTAGCCTCAAACTTACACAAAAAGTCATATATTAGTATACACCTTATGTAAGATATACGTTACATAATCAATTGTTTGTTTTATATAATTTATGAAAAGAAATATAATTTTAATCTATTAAATAAAAACTAATAATCCTAAACTTTACTGATAAGGATTAAAATTTAAAAACAAAATTATTGGACCCTACATATTTCAAGGCATCTCAAACCCTATAAAAAGAAAGATATATTATTGTACACCTTACATAAGATATACACTACATAATCAATTGTTCATTTGATATAATTTATGAAAAATAATAATTTTAATCTATTAAATAAAAACTAATAATCCCAAACTTTACAAAAAATGATTAATTTTTTTTAAAAAAATTATTGGACCCTACATATTACATGGCATCTCAAACCCTATCAAAACTTACACAAGTCATGGGTTCGACTCCTATTCACAATAGTTTACTTGTAATGTGTGGTGATTATCGAGGGGGTTTGCTACACATTACCCGAAAGATTATAGGAGGCTCACTCTGTCAAAGAGCTAAGCTCCAAATTACCATGCTAACCTATAGATTCCTTTTGGTCATATATATATATATATAGGGGAAAGGATCCAATAGCCACCCACTCTAACTTCTCACACCCTATGCTCCTAAACGATACATTGGATTTCTACATTTTTTTTCGATTTCTTCATATGTGACAAGAGTTTAAAGCTATTGTTTCAGCTTCTAGGTAGTTACGACAAATGTGGGAGGACGTGTTATGTGCACAAAGGTAAAAAAGTGGTCATTTAGAAGTGATGTCTAATACCTATTCATAGATACCCCAATAATCATCCTCTACAACCACCAACAAATTTGTACAACTAATCCAATACACATTCCTCTAGTAAATGTTTTGACCAATAGCTATGCATAAATGTCCCAATAATCATTTGTTACAAGTACCAACAAAGTTGCACAACTCCTCCAATTAAATATTCAAATATAACTCCTAGATATACAAGTGTACTACAACCACCAACAAATTTGTACAAGTGATCCAATACATATTCCTCATATAAATATTTTGACCAAGATCTATGCATAAATGTCTTCATAATCATGTGTTCTAGGTACCAATAAAGTTGTACAACTCCTCCAATTAAATATTCAAATTTTAACTTCTAGATATACAAGTGGACATCTAGTGGTACATGAGAAATTTTCTAGTGGACTTTAAATATCATGTATTAATGGATGGTTATTGATATGTGGGCAGTTACTAGATCATTTCCCCTATATATAAAACTTGAATTACAACAGAAGAAAAACAAACAAGCTCAAGCCTAAAAGAAAACTTGGGAAATCCAGTGGTACATGTGAAATCTTTTAATAGGCTTTTAATTATCATGTATTAATAGACAGATACTAGTATGTGGACTGCTACCTATATAAAACTTGAATTACAACCGACAAAAAAAAAAAACAAGCTCAAGACTAAAAGAAAATCTAGTGGTACATATGAAAAATTTTAACGGGTTTTAATTATCATGTATTAATAGACAGTTATTGATATGTGGGTGGCTACTAGAACTTTTCCTTACAATGAAAGAGAAACAAACAAGCTCTATTATAATCGTGTGTTATAAGTACCAATAAAGCTGCACAACTCCTCCAATTAAATATTCAAATTTTAAATACTAGATATACAAGTGGACATCTAGTGGTACATGTGGAATTTTTTAGTGGGCTTTTAATTATCATGTATTAATAGATCGTTATTGGTATGTGGATGACTACTAGATCATTTCCCTTATATATAAAACTTGAATTACAATAGAAGAAAAACAAACAAGCTCAAGACTGAAAGAAAACCTAGAAAATCTATTGGTACATGTGAAAAAATTTAATGGGCTTTTAATTATCATGTATTAATAGACGGTTATTGGTATGTAGACAACTACTAGATCTTTCCCCCTATATATAAAACTTGAATTACAACAAAAGAAAACAAATAAGCTCAGTACAAGTTCAAGATTGAAAGAAAACCTAAGAAATCTAGTGGTACATGTGAAAAATTTTAATGGGCTTTTAATTATTGTGTATTAATAGACAGTTATTGGTATGTGGACGGCTACTAAATACTTTCCCTTATATATAAAACTTAATTACAAGAGAAGAAAACATACAGTTCAGTACAAGTTCAATACTAAAAGAAAACCTAAAAAATTTAGTGATACATGTGAATTTGAACTTTTAATTATCATGTATTGATAAATAGTTATTGATATGTGGATGGCTAGTAGATGCTTTCTCCATATATAAAACTTAATTACAATGAACGAAAAACAAACAAGCTCACAGACTGAAAGAAAACCTAGGAAAAGAAGAAGAGAAAAGATAAAGGTAACCCACCTAGTGTCGTTGACAATTGAAAGGCAAAAGCAATTAATAAAATCCTTGGGACTAGGGAAGGCATGGCCAATGAACGACGGAGGTGGGGCCCGGCATGTGACCCGCTCCAATGAAGCGCCCGGGGTCTATTCACAGACAACCACCTAATGATGCGGGCGGCGGGTCCCGCCGGCGCTCAAGTTGCAGGTGGGCGCCACCACGGGAGCTAGTGGCTAAAACTGAATGTTGGGGTTGCTTGGGAAGGGGGCAGCGGGCAACCAACCCGTGGCCAGATCATATGCAGAGCATGGGATTCGGTGTGAAAACCATGGTTAGGTGGGCCGGCGGCCACAGGCCGTTGCCATCCAAGGTGACGTGGCCAAAGCTGAGCGCCAGGTAATCACATGCAGTGGCCGTTATATGCGGAAAACGTACTCATCACGCCGTCGCCGGGTTTGGGCAAGTGAAGTACAAAGGTTTGGAATAAAAAAGGCAATATTTAGTCACATGCTGATGCATCGCAATCTCCATCGCTTGACGTCCATGGGGAAACCAGAGGAGCAACTTGCAGCACGCGCTTCCAACTTGGTTTCGTGCTACCTAATTTAGGGACCAAGCCTGCTGCAATCATTAACATATATCTGCAACTTGCGCCGTAACGGCCCCTTGAAATAGCCGTTTCAGCTAATTTTAGCTCTGTTCATCGCGCGTTGAATGTGCAGTCCAGGGGGGTGGAAAAAGGAAAAGGTGTCTTATCTGGGGATAAGGAGGATTCCGTGACTAGAGTTGACGACGCATCGACTTCAACTCCTTTTTGTCCAATTACTGGATCGGCTGTTGCTTTCTTTATTCCTATGCGCCTGCCTGCCGCATTTTCTGTTCAACATCCAATCTTCATTTCCAAGCGTTCATATTGGCTTGTGCTTCTTGCTTTATGGGGAGGGGGGCTTCAACTTCCAATCTTCATTTTCAATTGTTGGGCGGTAATTTCTGTTTCGGGCTGTTGTGGTGTTCGGTTCTGTTGTTGAACCGTGGTTTCCATAGGTTGTTTGGCCTCGCGGACGTTATTACAAGTCTTCCTTCCTTCATTCATTCATTCATGGGAGGGCAGCTTCGGCTTCACATATGTTATGTTGGTTTAATAAAACATAATTTATTTATGGTTATGGATGAGTTTACCAAGGATTAAGTTTTGTCGAGTACAAGGTGTCGATATCATGAAGGATGAGGTTGGGATCGTGACCTAGCGAATTTGATAGAATGGATAGCCCTCAGCCCTTGGCTCTCAATTGAAGAGGTTTGACCCTGAGGCTTGTGCTCTCGTATCAGGTAGCTAAAACAATCTTGTGAACAATATAAATCCTCTGAAAAAGAATATAACTTATTTATTTTTATGGAATTTGAAAACCTCATGTGTACTACAGTTTATCCATTGTTTGTTGGGAGGTGTGTTTCAAAAATCTCAACATTTTTGGTACGAGGATGTATTAGGATTGGTGGAATAGGGACAAAACATTTGTAAGGGTCGCCTTTAAAGGGAGTAGTACTTTGCACGACCTTGTGGAGCAAGGTATCTTCGTAGGGACATTCTCCTCTCAAAATGACATCTCCACCCAAAAAAATAATAAAGAGATAAAGATAAAAATAAAAACAACCATAAACAACCTAAAAGGGGCCCCACTAATGACACCCTCCACCAAAAACTTATGAATAGACTAACCCATGTTTTATTGCAAATGCAAAAAGGGGAAGAGAGGAAGAAGTAGTCCCCTACAAATATAGACTAAATTTGGTAGTTGGCCTTATCAATGATATAGTGCTTTTTAGGACATTTATTCATTTAAAGGTGCTCTTCAAGTGTCAAGATATAACCTATTTCAAGAATGAAATGTTGTATTCTAGATGTTATAATTGTAATCATTTCAAAAGAATTACAATCTACTCAAAATCTCCCCTTTCATTTGATATAGTCTTTCAAACAAATTAATTTTATTTTATGACAAAAAAAATATAAAATATAGTCATACATCCATCAATATAGGCCATGCTTTTAGACTATAAAAATGGTCATTTAATATATAATTTTTTTTTTTTTTAAAGATGAATGTGTCAAGAAGGTCCTTGTGGCCTTGAAGACTTTAGTTTTGACTCAATATCAAGGGCTCCACCCATGGACCTCATTTGTATCTTGACAATGAACATGTTAAAGGTGTTTACCCTAGACTCTATAAGGGGCATTACCCCTCTACTCTATGGGAGTCTACTATTTCTAGACCCTGCTCTAGTTTTAAAAGGTAAAAAATAAAAAATATGTTAGACTATGTCAAATTAATTCTCAAATAATTGAATTCAATTTATATTTTTTTGTTTGTAAGTTATTCTCAATTCCAAGTAATGCTACTATGGTTACAATCCAAAGATTTAAAAAGTAAATATAATGATCATAGTAAAGATGTTTGCATTTCACACATGTACATTACCATTGAAACTTATTTTGGGCCTCTTTGTCAAGTTTTATTGTTAGTGAATCTCTTACTTGGGACCATGTTGAAGCTCCTAACTAGTATTATAAAACAAGCCATTCAAAATTTGGTTAAAGTTAGTGTACCTACTTTGATACATTTGATTGATAGTTAACTTTTTTTACAAATGATAAATGACACCAAGTTTTATCATCTTTGAAAATAACAATTGAAAAAAGAGTGTAAAAACTTGCTCAATTTTTTTACATGGGATAATCCTACAAAGTATAGCAATGGAGTCTTTAAGTCAAAAATGAAATTTTCACTCAAAATAGGGGTGAAGATATATTAAGATTCATTATATCTAATGTAAAATATCATACATTGATACAACTTTGTATGACTTTCATCTTTTTTCACTAGCATATTTTACATAAATAATAAAATACTTTTAAATTTTTTAATTATTTTTCAAAATATTAATTTTTATATATTACATATTAACCATTTCATGTCCTTAAATTCTTAGAAAAAATAAATTATATGTGGAACTTGCTCCATCTTCAAGACTCCTAAAACATTGATTTTACTTTAAAATTCTTTCAATTTTTCATTGGCTTGACCCTCAACTTGGATTTATTAACCATGACCATCATTTGAAATAATTATATATGTGAACTTAATTAGGAGAAAGGATGTGCAATAGTTGTGAACCCTAACTTTGTGCCTCTCAAAATCATATATGGTGATTTTGAATTACTCAAATTCTCAAAGCATCTTATTCGACAAGTTCACTTCTTAAGCCTAAGGTTCTAGGTCCACATCATCATATATAATGCCACAACATTAGCACTCATAAAAGGTGTCAAAAATTAAACTTTGTAGACCTCAACCCATGGTAGACAATTGTTACACATGTCCTTTGAAATTATTGGTACCAATAACTAAGCATTTCCCTAATGTTATCCATATGAACACTTGTAAGTATTTTGTTTAATCATATTCTAAAATATCTCTAACAACTAATGGTGTAGACAAACAACTAACAAGTTAAACAATTTAACACTAAAGACTTTTAACTTGAGTAAATCATTTTAATAATGTATTGTTGTTAAAATAAAACCTTAAGCCTAAGAAAAGCCATCCTCGATCTTAAAATAACTAACCCGAAAATTATTATTTTTAACCCTAAAATCTAGTGAGGACCTTCATTGATGAATGCTCCTACAAATCATGTGTATACTAATTAGAAAGAGGGGTGACCTTTGGGATGTAATGGAAGAGATTAAGAAGCCCAATAGGCTTGATGAATCTATTAGGCCATACCAAGATTTTATCAATCATCAAGGACCTAATGTCAACAACTCTCACTAGTCATATCTAGCATTCACTTAATAATAAAGTTTTGCATTTCTTCTATAATAAAACTAGTTTTTTCTAGACAAGTGTTCAATTCATATTGTCATTTTCTCCTCCAAGGTATGTTGAGTCACTTTGGTACTTGGATGAGCTTATAATATAAGGTTGGAAAGTGGCACAATGGTTTTTGTTGTATTTTATCACATTCCTCTTGGTAATCTTAAAGGCTATAAAAAGATAGAGAACACTCAAACACATTTGTGAAATTATAATATAAGATGAATAGTAATGACAAATATACCACTAAAACTAACTTATGGGATGGAGAAATGTGCAAAAATGAGTGATCAATATTTTTGGGTTGGAATTGAATTCAAATCAATTTAAAGGGTAAGCTTAACTTCGGTCTTGATCTATATTAGTCATTGTTTAATGGGAATAATGGGAAATGAATTATCAGATAAATTAAGCAATTAGGGTTAGAAAATACTAAAAGCCTGCAAAGGAAAGATCAATTAAACCCATTAACCAATTAAGTTGAATACAATTCAATTGAATGAATAAAACACAAATTAAGACTGTAACTCTAGTTAAGATCAAATTACTCAAAATAAGCATGCAAACTTAGTACTCCATTATTGAATTATGAGAATTTGATATGTGGATTGCTCAATTGTGCATAACCCATGTTGCAAAACTATGTTGATGAATATTTTGACTCACAATGATAGCTCTAATGCTAAAAAATGATGAATACTAAAGCTCATGAAGATTGTGAATGAATTTGGTGGAAGATGAAGGTTTATTTTGTAGAATTCTTGAAGGTTTGATCAACAGTGGAGATTGGAGGAAAAAGATCAATGGTGGATATTAGATCAAGAGTTCAATGGTCAAGATTGAATGAGAGATTCAGTTATCCCTTGATTTAAGGGAGATA